>PVKU01009831.1:0-58005 GCA_004027475.1 Anoura caudifer | reverse complement strand
TGGGAGCAAGAGAGACTTCCTGGAAGAAGGGTGAAAGAACTCTTGCCAGTGGGCCATGAGAAGGTGCCACATGGCTTTGGATTAACCAGAGATCCTGCCTGGACGATGACACAGCTGATGGTGTCAAGAGCCTGGATCCCAGACGTTTGCTTCTCTTCCTTGCAAGTATGGTACCCTGAATTAGGGCAGAGGGAGATAGAAAGCACTGTGGGTGTCTGGGTATCCTAAAGGACTTTGATATATTAATGGAGACATTAGGTTGCTACTTTGACTCTGTATAACATTAATAAACATTTCCGTTCCTTTTCACAAATCTCTGGCTTTGAGAGACATCTTTCCATAAGGCGGCGGACAATAACGGACCCTTTCTGTTGCTCAGTAACAGTTCTGGGGGCTCGTCTGGGATCTTAATTGCCCGTGGAAGACTGACCCCTCAGGTTCGAGAAAGTGAGACTTTGGAAGTGTTTTGCCAGTCTCAAGAACCTTCTGGTTTGCTCTGTAACAGATAGGCTTAAGTGATTAATGTATGTGGAAAGCTGTTATTCCAAGAACTGGAATAAATGACCTAAGTGACTCCAGAGGGTCAACAAGTAATTCAACCTTTGTGTCCTAGGGAGTTTGCGAGCAATCAATTGAAATGGTATCTGAGCCACTGTGTTCCAGGAAGGGAACATCCTTGATGCAAAAAAAGAATTGTTGGATCAGCAGATAAAGAACTACTAGGAAAATCACAGCTGGACCGTAACTCTTATCTGATCAACCCCTTTCCAAATCCCTTACCCTTTTCTTCTCCTTATAAAAAGGTTGGCTTGAGATGAGATGTTAAGATGGTTTTTGAGGGTACAAAACCCATCATCTTCTCAGATAGCCAGCATCTGAAAAAAGCGACCATAAATATTCAATCTTTGTCTCTACTTGTTGGTTCTCATAATGACGGGCAGCACAAATGCTGATTTTTCCTGTTTCAAGGGGATGGTGGGTCTAAGGAAGTGATATCATCCACTCAGGACAACCTAGTTAGTAAGTGGCAGTGATGTAGGTGTTTCAGGTTTGGGGACCTGAGAGTCCATGACCCACTGTGGGTTCTTGGCTTTGCATAGGAAATAATTCAAATTCAAGCCAGCTAGAGTTTAAAGTGAAAGTGAGTTCATTAGTGAAGCAGTGAGACAGAGAATGGGCTACTCCATAGAGAGAGCTGTCCCCCTTTAGTGAAATTTGCTTTCTTTATTGAGGTTCATTTAATGGTGGGAGGTAGGGTATTCAATGGAGGGGAAGAGTATTTAGGACCTTCTCAGGGAAAGGGAAGGAGATTTCTCAGAGAAGTTTCATCAGTCATTTTGTGTGCTTATGTGGTCTTTCTGTTTCTTTCTTTTTTTTAATCCTCACCTGAGGACAAGTTTATTGATTTTAAAGAGAGAGGAAGGGAGAGCAAGACAGAGAAAAAAACCATCATTACATTTATTGGTTGCCTCTGGTAGGCACTGTCCCGACTGCAAATCAAACCTTAAGCCAGGTATGTGACCTGACTGGGGATCAAACCTGCAAAGTTTTGGTGCACAGGTCCATGTTCCAATCAACTGAGCTACCCAATGAGCCATTTAGCCAGGGCTGGGCTTTTCCTGTTCTGATCAGGGCAGCTTGGGGTGTGTCGTTTAGCATGCTATTGTATTACTGTGAGTGTAGAATGAGGCTAGGGGTTACCATTAGGTAAAATCAGTTGCCATATTGGATTGAGTGGGTTTCTGACAGTTTTAAGCCATAAATTCAGTGGGGATGGGGGGGGGGTTAGGGGGTAGGGTGTGGTTTTACTATTTTCTTGACAGCTTCTGTGGCTTTTATTGATTGCAGGTATTCTGCCACATACCCTATCTTAGCAGAAGTAAGATTGGGTTTGGAAACAAGTCATCTGACCTCCAAGTGAGAACTTTTCTTGTCTCTCCAGATATGCCAATGCTTAGCCTTTATCAGCATTCTGGTGTCTGACCCACACAAGTCATGCCATAGACCAGGTGGTTCAGTGCCCTCTTTGGATGGTCAGCATTGCTTCTGGTGGTCAGTAAGGTGTCACAGCTTTGAGTGCTGGATTTTGACCCAGTAAGTCATGAGTGTAGGTCCAGATACACTACTTACCCTCTCCCAGTCCCCGTTTTCCTCTCTGTAAAGTGGGTGTAACAATACCCACCTTGAGATGTTTCCTAAGGTTCAAATGAGGCCAAGGTAAGGAAGCCCTAGTATATTACATACTGATTGTCTTTTATTTATTTATTTATTTATTTATTTATTTATTTATTTATTTATGCCTAGAACAGGCAGTACTATAGAGTGGGGAAGAGCATACACTTCTGAAACAAGCCTGCTTGACTGCAGTCAAGCAAGTCTGAACCTCTCTGTGCCTGAGTGGGCAAGTCTCTTAACCTCTCTGTGCCTGAGTGGTCTCACCTGTAAAATCACTACAATGATAGAATCTACCATGATAAGGATATTATATTCAAAGAGACTGAGCACACTGACTGTTGAGTGCCAGTGCCTGGAACAGAGCTTGGCAGAGAATAGGGTCTCCATAGAGAATGAATGGCTAAGTAGCTAAATATGACCCCCGGCACAAATAAGTACCAGTAGGTATGTGTGGAGCATTATTAGTTGTATTATTGTTATTATCTCACCCAGGTGTATCTCCCCTCTGGCAATCCAAAGCACTTTTCATCTGCCATGAATCTCTTCTAGTTTTTATTCTCTCTTTATCTACCCTGCAGCCTGACTCAGTTGGGAGGTGGCAGGAATCCTGTGAACACAGACAAGATCAGTGATGCCTTCCCCCTCCAGGGTCCATCTTCCGAAATTCACTGGTTGCCTGGTTTCTCTCTCTCTCATACACACACACACACACACACACACACACACACACACACACACCCAGTCTGAAAAAGGATTTGACAAACAGATACAACACAGACTCCTAAAGAAGCATATTTTCCTAGGAGCTAGAGGTTTTGTAATTCACCGTTCAGATCAAATTTTGTCAATAATTATCCAACTAGTTTTCTCTCCAGAGGTCATTAAAGAATGAATGCTTATTTGTTGTGGTGAGAACATGTATGTGTCATGCACGCAATGGGCGTGGGGAGAGAAATCACATAGGAAGTGCTCTGGTATTTATATCAAACTGCACTAGGAACTATGTGCCTGTGTGGGTATGATTAATCCAGGCTCATTCAAAGTGTGTCAGGGCTGTTTCCCGCCTCCCTTCTTGGCTCTCAGTTCATATAACTCAGGCTGCTTCCAGCCAGCCTTTGCCCACTTGTCCTGAGTGCAAAAAAGGTGCAGCAGAGTCTCTGAGAATGAGCACTCTCTCCTCTGAGACAGCGTGGCTCTGCCTGGCTGTCACTGCAGCGCTAGGGGGACTTGTTCTTTGCCAACTCAAGAAGAGCCCAGGACAGGTGGGGAGAAAAGTGGTCTGCCTGGCAGGCCTCTGGGGAGGGGCTTGCCTGCTCAGCCTGTCCCTCTTCTGGGGCTTGGTCCTCTTCTCCCTGTCATGTTTCCTCTTGTATATTTACTTATCTGGCCAAGAGTTGTTACCTGTGGACCAAAAGGCTGTGCTAATCACAGGTAAGTTGATGACACTGCGATTCTCACCCAGGGTGGGATTTAGCACTTGCTTTGCCTCAGCGGGACTTTTTCAGATTTGGTTTAAAGGGAATTTCAGGGGGAAAGGGGAAGGGTTTGGAGCAACAAGTATAAAAAAGGTCACATGGACAAAAACTAGTAGGGGTGGAAATGGGAGGGGGTGGGGAGGGCTGGGGCAGTGGGCTGGAATGGGAGCAAAAGACAGAAAACTGTACAAGAACAACAATTAAATTAAAAAAAGAATAAAGTAAATCAATATAAAAATAAAAATAAAAATAAAATGCTTGGTTGTAGAATAAATGAAAGCACATCCCCAAGTAGTTTTCACCACATTGTTATGGTTTGCTTTCTTCAGGAGGTATACTTGGGAGGGACGGGAAGGTGAAGTTCATCTAAGCCATGATTTTATTAATTTTCCAGGATAAACATTAGTAAGCAAACCTGTGGTATTTCATGCTTCCAGGAAAGTCCCCTAGGTTTTGTTAGGCTTAAGCAGAATTTTGTTCTAAGATTACGTTGGGCTGTTTTCTAGACTTTGGCTCCTATTTACTAGAAGTGCAAGGAAGCTTACAAAGCCAGGTTCTCTTTGTGCCTAGCTGTGTTTTTTAAATACAGGGGTGGGCAGAAGTATTTTTGTCCACTGTTAAAAAAGCTTACAGTTGCATCATGACATTCTTCTGAGTTGATAAAGCTATTGTAATAATTTGCATGTCTTTTTCCATATAAACAACAATAAACCTACTTTTGTCCATCCCTGAATTGAAGGGACTCACTAGGGCTGGAAACTTTGCAGTTTGCCTGGCTGCTGGTCTCGTCCGAACCTTTGTTTTCATATCTGTCATTAGATGGCTAATGTTTCTTAATTGGATCAAGCTGGCAGTGTGTCCAGAAGGCAGTTGTTTGTTAGCTGAGCTGCCAGCTTTTTTTCCCTCTTCTTTTGTGTTTCTTTTTCCACTGCAAGTGTGAGGCCAAATTAAATTCCTGTGGTTTGTAAAACTGGTTTGCTTGGTTGTGAAGTTTGAGCTTGGATAGGGCTTTAAATGGGATTATCCAGCATTATCCTAACTCAGAAAATGATGCCAAGGAGGAATGTCCCTTGCAGAATCATTTGCTGGGATGTCATCACCCCACAGCCCGCACTTACAACCTGCTGGGAGTGAGGGCAAACAGAGTATGGATGGAAGCAAATAGAGGTTTTCCCAACTCACAGAGAAATAGACTCGGAGGTGACTTGTCTATTTTGCCTTTTACTTTAATGATGAAATTTTCTCTTAAAATGAAATGCAAGTTGGCTCTTGTTTGAGTTTTGAAGTGCTATGGAAAATAAGCTTCTTCAAAAGCAAAACAACCCACCCTCCTACAATTCAAAGGTAGAAAACTCAGTTCATCAATGGGATGTGTATCCACATGAGTGTCTGGAATCACGCAGGTGATACCAGAGGACTGGCTGGGTTTTCTACTTTTTCACTAGAATTCTCTGGGTGGACTGGGTGGAAAGCTATAGTAACAATCAATCCTTCTATTCTGTGTGTAGTAACAAGTACTCATGGTCTTCAGAAATAATTCTAGGTCAGATTTATTTTTTGTACTTTTCCATTTGTGTGAAAGGAGAGGGAACACGTCAGCATGTTACAAAATTACCAGCAATGCTGTGGTTGATGCTAATGGGACATGATCTCCTGGAGGTCCAAACATTCCTGGGAAATCAGTTTCAGGGGCAGCACTTCCAAGGCTAATAAATAAGAATATTAAACCTTAGAATACACTCAGGCAAACTTCAGGTAATGGAAAAAACAAGAATTCTGTCTTGCTTGATTATCTTGTAAATGTTCTTCATCCTCTGTTTTGCAGATGTAGGCAAGCAGAAATGGTCACAAAATATGCACCCAAGTCAGCTCGTATTAGCCATTGCGATGTTCTGACTTGTGTTCGGTGGCATGGAAAATGACAGATTCAATTAGGCGACTCAAGCCCAATGACTAATCCCTCAGTGAAATGTTTAGCAATTAGAAAGCTTCAAATTAATAAAGGAACCACATCCTTTGTAAAAAAGACTGCCATAGATTCAATATAATTCTACAGAATGTTTCAAGACCTTTGTTCTAAATGGAGAAATTAAAAATGAATTCATTTAGTTAGATCAGAACTTATTTTAAAACAAGCCACCATAACTTGGAATAACCTTTGTTTCAGAATGGCTTATATTATAAATTGGTGAACATTTTAGTGAGTGGGGCGACTAGCAAAAGGTGGAAATGTACTTAAATATGATTCTTTTATTTGATAATTTAAGATTTGGAAATCTCCTTTGAAGAAATAATCTAAAATTTGTAAAAAGGATAGACGCCAAATGAAATGGCATATTTGCATAGTTGTTCAATACAATCTTACTCGAAGTAGTGAAATATCAAAAATAATAAAAATGGTGACAAATTACAGTATACCCTCCAGTGGAACAATGGGTAACCGGTAAAAATGACAACCACAGGACTGTGTCACACCATGGAAAACCCGGCTGAAGGAAAACTTGCAGGAGATCCAGATGTTTGAGCAGGACAGCAACCATGCCACATAAATTTTAAAAAAACAACAACCTGGAAGGAAATAGTTTGTAAATTGTTGGATTAGGGTACTTGGATGCTGTTTTCCCTAAAATTTCTCTACTGTAGTTATGTTACTTACATAATAATAATATATATATATATATTTCTGATTAAAATTGTATTGAACTTATTGGGGGTGACATTAGTTAATAAAATTATGTAGGTTTCAGGGGTATGACTCCATAACACATCATCTGTGTACTGTATCATGTTCACCACCCCAAGTCAAGTCCTTCCATCACCATTTATTCCCTCTTTTCCCTCTTACCTCCCCCTACCCCCTTTTCCCTCTGGTAATCACCATGCTGTTGTCTGTGTCTATGAGGTTGTTTTTTTTTTTTTTTCTTCTTAATGCCTTCACCTTTTTCACCCAGTGCCCCAACCCTTCTCCCCTCTGACAGCTGTCAATCTGTTCTCTATGTATGAGTGTGTTTCTATTTTGCTTGTTAGTTTATTTTGTTCACTAGATTCCATATATAAGTGAAGTCGTATGGTACTTGTCTTTCTCTGACTGGCTTATTATTTTTAAAAGGGATCACATTAAAAGGATAAAATCCATTTAATTATGGACCCAGGTGTAGGACAATTACAAGGACAAGTTCAAAAAAATAACTTTGTTTCTTGGAGTCAACTTATTTCATTTTTCTAAGATATTCAAAGGTCTTTTGTCTCAGAAACACAAATTATAGTACAAAGAAGAAATAAACAAGCATAGAGAGTTTGAACACATATTTGTCTTTAAGGTACCTGAAACTACAAGGGCCATTTAATTTTTAAAATGATTGTAAAATTAATGATGAGCAGGCTCACTGGACTGTAGCAGCATCGCAGGCATAACATAGTGGCAAAAATTTGGAGGCCCAAAAGGGTTGGGCTTGAATTCTGCATTTACTTTGTCTTAGGCTGGGTTCTTCAGGGGCAGCACTTGAGATGAGGATTTGTGGGGGGAGAAGGAAACTTTCCTCTACCCTTCAATTTTTTTTTTTTTGTTTCAGCTGTAATCAAATCTAAATGAGAGAGACTTACAAGAGAAAATAACCACATTTAATTATGTATGTACACATACATAGGAGGTTCAGGGACAGAAAGTTAAAATAAGTATATATGCCATTTTGAGCTCAGGATAAGGTAGGGTGCCTTGGAGGCTTCAGAGGGACAATAAGAAGAGTAGATGTTCAGTAATTAGTAGTTTTCCCTGTCTAATAACAGGTCATAAAATGCTATTTTTTGGTGACAACTTTTATGGGCAAGACCCCTAATTCAAATTCTTTAAGGGAGAGTTAAAGTTTCTTGTGTGCCTATAGAATCTTATTACCTTCAGCTCAAAGTACCAGTACTGTATTTTGCCATGTATAATGTGTACTTTTTTGCCCAAATTTTTGAGGGGAAAATAAGGATGTGCATTGTACATGGGTAGAACTCTGTATCTATATAGAATTGCATATCTATATAAATGTTTTTAATTCTTTTATTTATGCTTATGCATCAAAAGTGTAACTCTATAAAGCAATAACAATATCAGTGTGCAAAATAATTCCTGGAATATAATAATTGGTTTTGCTTCTAAATATAATAATTGGGTTTGTCCTGAATTAAAAATTAAAATGAAAGACTTTTTTCCTGAAAATTTGGTCCAAAAACGTGGGTGTGCATTATACATGGGATGCCTTATACATGGCAAAATACAGTAATTCACATGCCAAAATGAAGAGGCATTTTGGGGAAGCCTGTTCTGAATCCCTATAGTGTGAATGGGATTTATTAGGAGGGTGTCCAAGGAACATTGGTCTTGGAGTAGGGAAGATGGACAGGAAGGGGTAGAGGCCACATGGGGTGCAGTATCAAGGGAAGTCTGCTGAGGGTCAGTTGGCTTAATCACTGGGGCAGATCTGGAGACAGTGGGGATCATACAGGACAGCTGCCCCCATTGTGGTCCAGGGAGCTGTAGTTTTTATGCCCTCACACCTGTCAATCATGAGTTAAGAGCTCTTACCCCCCATTCCCTTGGGTGGTGGTGATGAGGGGAGGCTTAAACTCCAGGCACTTCTGACTCCTTGTGCACTGGCAAAGTGAGATCCAGCATCCTGGGGCAGCCCCTGGGCAAAGTCTCAGGGACTGGCTGCTGGGTGTGAAGCACACTGTGGCTTAGAGAGCCCCCAAATGGCCAAGATGATCTGGGCGGTTTCACATTATCTGCTACATAGCTCTTCCTCCTCGCTGTGTGATCTTTGGTACCCAGTTTTGGGCTCTTGAACTTTTGTTTCCTCCTCTGGAAACTAGAAATGATCACACACACACACACACACACACACACACACACATTTTTATACATGGAGTTAGTGATGAGAGACAGGGAGGGATGGAGAGAGGAAGGAAGGAAATAGAGAGAGAGAGGTGGGGGCATAGTTTTCTGTATGGGGACAGTGAAGGGAAAGAAAGAGAAATGGGGTTAGGGAGGCCAAAGGAAACAAAAAAGAAAAAGGCTGACAAAGAAATGAAGAGAAGAAACATTCATTTATTCATTCAACAGCTATTTATTGAATCCTTAGTACATGCCATGTATTGTCCAGAAGCAATGTGGGGAGGACATTAAGGACCATGCAATTGTTATGTTGTTGGGCAAGTGATGGAATCAAAGTTCCTAGATTTCCTTGACCTTGGGCCTGCGTTTACTGGGGCTCCTTCTTCTTCCTCTGAGATTGTGCATTGTCCTTCTTAGCCTATCCTTTGGACTTGGTAGGAGAAGCAAAGGTAACTTTGACTAGCTGCCCTCATTTTATCTCCTCTCCTTTTGATGCATAAGATAAAAGGGCTTTCACCTGGCCCCTCCAGTCTTCCTCACCCACCTCCAGTGTTAACTTCTGATTCGCTATCTACTATGAGCAGGACACACACCTGGAGGGCACTGTGGTCCAATGGAGAGATTTGGCCATAGTGGCTATAGCTGAGCAATGGGGTACAGAGAACACCTCCAGGAGGATTCCCAAAGTATGGTGGAGCTCAAGGGTGGGCACAGCTCCCATGTGGGGTGGGGGGGCCTGGGAAAAACTTGAGCCATTTTAAAGGAATTAAAAATGGCTCCATTTAAAAATGGCTCCATTAAAAAGGAGCCATTTTAGGAATTAAAAAGTAGCTTTCTAGAGGGAAAATAAGGTCTTCCAGGCTAATTGGTCAAGCAGTTCCCACACACACAGCTCACACTTATTAAAATTTTTTTATGTTGGATAATTTTTAATTGGAATTTTCAAAACTGGGTGCAATGGAAAGTGGATCAGGGAGGGGAAAAGGGATTTGTTTTAAGCAAAGGCCCTTATTTTATGTTGCAAACCAAGAGTCCTAGGTGGGTGGTGACCCCTGCTAGGACTTATTAAATAGTCCAATTAAGGTTCTAAAATTACATACTGTTGGCATCAGCTTGGTATTTGGTGTCCTTTGGGTTTAATGCTAGATTATTAAAATAGCTGAACATTGGCAGTGGATTACAGGACTAAGAAAAATAATATCTCTGTGCTCAAAGATTTACATACATTTTGTATTTGATTCTCACAACGCTAATAAATTGCATCTTGTGAATGGAGAAACTGTGTGTCCAAAGTTGCTGAGCTACTAAGTAGCAGAAATGGGACTAAACCCAGATCAGACCCTTCTGTCACCCAAAGGCATGCTCTTAACACTGTCATTATTTGTGTTACAGTGATGGTTACCAGTAGCCTATAAAGGCGACCAGGATATATAATGTTCCCATTCAAAGGGCAAGTACGTGTTGAACATGTACAGAGTGGGGTGAAAGGAGGCTTACAGCTGTGAGTATGTAAAACAGTTTACTCCTGTATCATTATTTATTAATTATTGTATTAGTTTCCATACAAACAACTGTAAACCTACTTTTGCCCCACCCTGTATTATGTGCATAAGACTGCTGATACAGAACTTGGCAGTTGATTGGATGCAGAGATGCAGGTGAGAGGAGATAAGATGAAGGTACTGTGGACACGGATAGGGATGTTTGAAAAAGGTGGTGATGTTTTAAGATATGCTGCATGGTGAGTCAGACTTCAGGTTTCATTTTGAGGGCAGTGAGGAGGCAGTGCGGGCAGAAAGTCATGGGCAATGGAAATAGAGAATCAGACCTTGGTTAGTTTGGAGAGAAAAAGACGGGAGTAACACAAGCAACAAAGTGATGATTAGTGTTGCAAGGCGAGTGGTCCTGTAGGTGTATAATAAAGAATCAATAAAGTTTTCAGTGAGCCTAAAATCCAGCCAATCAGAATTTTTAAATATGACTATGTAACCTCTTTTATAATTCAGTTTAAGTTTTACCTTGGCCCTCTAGAGAGATTCATAAAAGGTACTCTTAACTTGGGCAATTCTGTAAAATTTGAATGGTGATTTTATCAGGCATTCTAGATGGAGTATTTTTATTCTTTAAAAAATTAAATTTGACTTCCGGCCAAGATGGAGGTGTAGGTGGATACACTGTGCCTCCTCGCACAACCAAAATTAAGGACAACAAAGATTTAGAAACAAGAAAACAACCAGAACTAACAGAAAATTGAACTGTACGGAAGTCCAACAACCATTCATCCAGACCAGTAAGAGGGGTGGAGTTGCAGTAGGAAAAAGCGGAGGTTGGCAGACCCAGGTGCGCAGGAGCCACAGGCAAGCAGGCAGAGACTAGCAGACTCCTGTGCACAGATGCCGGCTAGCAGATGCCCAGCACAGGGTGGCAACAGGCAGACCCAGTGAGGCCACGCAAAGCAGCTGGCTGACCAGGCAGTCCCACATTCATGCGCAGATGGTCCAGGTGAAGATGGGTAGTGACACAGACCCCAAAACCCAGGGCCCCAGTGCCAGGAAATGAAACCTAAAAGCACCAATTGAAAACACTTGTGGGGGTTGAGGTGCCAGGAGAGACCCACAGGGTCCTAGAATGTACACAAGTCCACTCACATGGAAATCAGCACTAGAAGGGCCCCATTTGCTGTGGGAAGTGGCGGAAGGGACTGAAATATGAGAGTGCGGAGCAAGTGCCATTGTTCCCTCTCAGACCCCGCCCCCAAATACAGCGTCACCGCCTGGAACTGGGCTGCCCTGCCCTGGTGAACACCTAAGGCTCTGCCCCTCATACATAATAGTTGTGACCAGACCATAAAACCCCCCCAAACCCCCCCAAAATGGCTCAAATGTGAGAACAGATCAAAGCCCCAGAGCCAATTCATCTAAGTGACCAAGAGGTAGCCAACCTATCAGATGCACAGTTCAAAGCCCTGGTGATCAGATGCTCACAGAATTGGTTGATTTTTGTTGCAAATTAGATGAACAAATGAAGGCTACACTAAGTGAAATGAAGGAAAATGCACAGGGAACCAATAGTGATGGGAGGAAAACTGGGACTCAAATCAATGGAGTGGACCAGAAGGAAGAAAGAAATAACTAGTCAGAAAAAAAATGAAGAAACAAGAATTCAAAAAAATGAGGAGAGGCTTAGGAATCTCCAGGACATCTTTAAGCATCCCAACATCCAAATTATAGGGGTACCAGAAGGGGAAGAAGAAGAGCAACAAGTGGAAAACTTATTTGAACAAATAATAAAGGAGAACTTCCCCAATCTGGCAAAGGAAATAGACTTCCAGGAAGTCCAGGAAGCTCAGAGAGTCCCAAAGAAGGTGGACCCAAGAAGGAACACACCAAGGCACATTATAATTACATTAGCCAAGATTAAAATGAAGGAGAGAATTCTAGAAGCAGCAAGGGATAAAGGCAGAGTCACCTACAAAGGGGTTCCCATCAAACTGTCAGCGGATATCTCAAAAGAGACCTTACAGGCAAGAAAGGGCTGGAAAGAAGTATTCTAAGTCATGAAAGCCAAGGACCTACATCCATGATTGCTCTATCCAGCAAAGCTGTCATTTAGAATGGAAGGGCAGATAAAGCGCTTCTCAGATAAGGTCAAGTTAAAGGAGTTCCTCATCACCAAGCCCTTATTATATGAAATGTTAAAGGGACTTATCTAAGAAAAAGAAGATAAAAAATAGGACAGTAAAAAGACAGCAAACTCACAGATATTAACAACCACACTTAAAAGCAAGCTAAGCAAACCACTACAACAGGAGCAGAACCACAGAAATGGAGATCACATGGAGGGTTATCAACAGGGGAGTGTGAGGAGGAGAGAGGGGGGAAAAGGCACAGAGAATAAGTAGCATAGATCATAGGTAGAAAATAGATGGGGAGGGTAAGAATAGTGTGGGAAATGTAGAAGATAAAGAACTATGACACATGGACCTGAACTAAAGGGGGGAATGTGGGTGGGAGGAGTTGTGCAGTATGGAGGGGAATAATGGGGAGAAATGGGACAACTGTAATAGCAAAATCAATAAAATATATTTAAAAAACCCTATGATAAAAACAAATTAAATTTATTGGGGTGATATTGGTTAATAAGCTTATGTAGGTTACAAACATACATTTCTATAATACATCATATGTATATTGCACTGTGTGCCCACCACCCAAAGTCCAATCATCTTTACTGCGCCCCCACCTCCCTTCCCTCTGGTAGCTACCGTACTGCTGTCTGTGTCTATGAGTTTCAGTTTTTTGGTTGGGGGAAATTCTCATGGAATGAAAGCACTCCCAGCCCCCCTGCCCTATATATTGTAAGCTGTTCTTCAAACAGGGACCATGTCTTTTTTATGACCACATGCCCCTTTGCAGTGTCAGAGCACATTAGACCCAATGCTGTGTGAATGAATGCATGAGCCCTGAGTAAATGAACTAAGGAGGTGACATGTCTTCCCCCTTTTGTGCTCATTGGCTGGACAAAATGGGATTGTCCAAATCTACTCACTTCCTCATGTACTTATCCCTGCTGGTGTTTTGTGGTTCCCCCCCCCCCCCCCGCCCCCAGGATCACCTGTGGAGAAAGGGCAGAGTGACATGGCTGAGCTGGCGAGGCCCCATTGTTCTGCCATGACTTAACTGTTGGCTTCTCTGGACCAGGCTTTGTGATGACTTGGTTCTAAGTGTGCTTCTGCTTACCCAGGATGTGGCACACACAGGACATCTTCTGGCCTCCAGCAGGCTGCTGAAACTGCTCTCCCAAGGGTCACTGGCACCCTCCTAGTCACCAGAGTTTGGCTTCCATGCCAGCACTGCTGACCACATTTGCTTTCTTGACATGGCTTCCTTTGCTTTCTAGGAGATTGCACTTCCATGTTTTTCTCTCACTTCTCTGTCCCTTGAGTCTCCAGGTTCTTCCTACCCCTCCCCCGATGTGACTCCTATGGCTCTGTCCTTGTTCCTCTTTATCTTGCCACATTCTATACCATTGAAGTCCCATCCACTCCTGTGATATCCATGGCCGCTATGTGAGGACTGGGAAATCTGTGCTTTTGTATCCCTGACATTCTTTTGACTTTCTGACTCATATTTTCAGGATTTTAGGCTGATACATTAAACTTGGCATTTCTAGGACAAACTTATCATTGTTTCTCCTTTTTCTTTTCTTAACTTCTCTGGTTCTCACCTTTCTCCCAACTCTGTCTATTCTTCCTCTTTCTCATCCCTCCATCCACTTCTTTACATCAGCCACTTTCTACAGGTTATTTCTATCCCTTATTGATGACTTATTCATAGGTTTATCTTTCACTGTCTACCCTCCTAAATGCCAGCATTCCCTATACCCCCTCCAGTTCCCTGTGTCTCCTTTAGGATGTGTCTACATTTCTCACACTCTCGTGTAGTATCTTTGTTTCTATGTATGGCATCTCCTGCCCCCTGTATTCTGGTGATGATCAATCTCTAACGCCTTGCCCAGACTTGTTTCCTGCACTCTGGACCACATATCCACTGCTTCCTGATGTTATAGGGTCCACATGGCTCAGACAGAACTCTCTGACTTTCCCCGAAATCCTGCCACCAGTCCAGAATTTGATGGCACTAATACCATCCATCCCATCTGCCCAAATCACAGCTGCCACAGTCATCTCTGAACCCTCCTTTCAGTTAACCCATATCACAAACCTGAGAGTTCTTGACTCTTTCTTCTCTTTCATTGCCTCATCCAACCAATCACTTTTTCATAACTCAATGACCTTTCCCCACCTCTTGAATCCTTTCCTCCTTTTTATTCCTGGAGTTACTCCCTTTGATCAAAGCTTCCTTGTTTTTCATTTGGACTATTGTAATAGTGTCTTGGTTGTCATACCTGCCTTTCATGTTTTCATCCTCACTCCGTAGCCAGATCAATGCTTTTCCAAAGTATAAAGTTAACCAATCCACACTCCCCTGTGTATTAAATCCTATCACAGCTTTTCATCCATATAAAGTCCAAATTTCTTGTGTGCAAAGGTCCTTGACAGTAGAGGTCATATTATATACTTCCTTTATACTCCCCAAGTTCCCAGGAAAGTTCTGGATACCTCTTAGCTATTCAAAAGTTGTGTGCTATCCAGGCACTGTATTAAAAAAATATTACTACCTTTAAGACAGAACAAGACCTGCTGAGGAGGTAAAACCTGAGGTTTTCAGAAGGGTCCATGCTATTAACAATTTCTGATCTCAAAAATGATAAAAGATTATCCTGTCTATACCCTCATGGCCAAAGCTTCCATGTCCACTTGTTTATATCAGTATCTGAACCCCATGGATTTTGAAATCCCCTATTTATGCTCCTAAAGATGAACCTTTCCTGGATGCTGATCCTTCACCCCATCCATCCCCTTCCCAATTTCAGGGTTCAATTTTGGGCCCTCAGAGTTGGGGGTTGTATTAGATCATAGGGTATCAATATATGTGCATGTGCTAGGACATGGCACGGGCAGTAGTTTTGGGGCAAGGCCATGGACATCTGGTTAACAGGTAGCTGTACTGAACCAAATGGAGATAAACAGATGACTGAGAATGAGAGTAAATCAGGTGCCAAAGAAGACAAGTTGGGGGCAAGCTAAGCAAGGAGCATGAGGAAGTCCAGTGCAGACATGGAGTGGAGTAGGGGGACATATCTGGCTTGGATGACCCAGGGACCCCTGGGGCGTCCATCCTGTCTACCATCAGAGCACAGCAGCATCTGCTCTTTAACTCAGGATTCACTACATGCAGCACTCTGGTGCTCCCTGATTCCCCCTTGCCCACTGGCTCACTTCATGAGATCCTTCCTCTCTGCTCAGAATTGCTAACTCCCATGGACTTCGTGCCATAAACAGGGTATTGAAAAGATATATGTCCACTGAAAAACGATTCTAAAACTCAAGAACAGAAGCCATGGGGAACATTGTGTTCAATGTCTGTGGTGTACAGAGGACTCAAGGTCCAGGACTGGCCCAAACACATTTTGGTTTGAGACAAGTGTCCAAAGTGGTCTTTGGTTGAATGGAACCCAAATTCCATTTTCATGGGTCAACAGCTCTGCTAGGTCAACTGAAAAACACTGGGAAGGGATCTGGGTTTCATTGAACTCTATTGTCTAAAGATTCATGTCTACTGAGGTCTCATGGCCTTCAGAATCAGAGCAAACCTGGACATCAGCAAGGGGATTAGAGACAAAACCAAAACTATGTTCCTGTCTGGAAACATGTGCATCTAAGTGCAAGTCTGTCTACTGTCCTCTAGGGTGGGAGGAGGGTGGAGGGTGAGGGGTTAAGACCACACAGTTAAGATAATAACTGATCTGGCTGCCTGCTTTGCCACTTACTAGCTTTCTGACCTAGGGCAAGTTAATTAACCTGTCTGAACCTCAGTTTCCTTCTCTGTAGCAGGGAGATAATCGTAATATTGATCTCACTGGGATTGTTGCCAAGATGGAATGTGGTAATACATGTAAAGGGCCATCTGTAGATGGTAACTTTCATTCACAGCCACAAGAGATGCGTGAGGGTAGTGGCCAGAAGCTAGAAGATAAGGTTGCTAAAAGAGTGCCCCCCACCCCCCAGCCACTGCCCAACTCTGGAAAGAAAAGGAAACTGAGCATGATTGTAATAGGCCTTGGAATATGGAGGGACTTATTTCCTCAGAATTCTCTCACCTAACATGGACACTTTTTTCTACTTAAGGTTTCAGAGAAGCTTCTAGAATAAGCCACAGGAAGTGTGTGTTCAAGTCATCTTGGGGGATCTTTGCTGTAGGGACAATGGTGTAGGGGTTGGGGTTTCACTGCATCCTGTTTCCTAGTCAGGGAACTTGTAAGGGGTCTCCCTTGGCCCACTCCATGTGTTATAGGTCAGCTGTGATATTGGGGGGATGGTGAGGGGGCAAGAACATCTCATTCTGCCACTTTGGGGCTTACACAATCATATTGAACTTTATTTCAAACAACTGCTTCCCAAAGTCTGAATACCCTTTTCAGGATTATCCTTTTCATCTAGTGAGGTTTTCTGAATAGCCTCAATGATGGAAAGCTCACTACCCCTCCAAAGAAATCATTCCACTTTTGTACGGTGTTAATAGTTGTAAATATCTTTCATATATTGGTCAAAATATGCTTCCCTGGATAATCATCAATGCATTAATTCTGCCCTGGAAGTCACATACTCTAAAGAAAGCGCTCTTTTTCATGATAGCTCTTGAAAAATGTGAAGGCTGCATTACATTATAACCAAATCTGCTTCAAACTAAATATTCTCATCTCTCCCATGTCCTAGTTTCTGGAGCTTTCATAATTTTTTTCTCAGTGTCTTCTGGACCATTTTTAGTTTCTTGATATTCCTTTGAGATGTTGACCCAGATTTAACATTGAGTGCCATTTTGGTATGAGCAGTACAAAACAGACTGGAACTACTAAGGTGAAACTAAATCAGAAGATGTTGGCAGTGCCAACAATATTGTGGTAATTGATAAAGAGGCTATTGTCCAAGGGATAAAGAAAAGTTGAGGCTACGGACATCTCAGCTTTCATTCTAGTTATTTTATAGCCTATTATGCAAAGCTATTGGTTAAAAGGCAATTTACTTACATAGCAAATCTTCAATGGTTTGGGGTGCCAGTTATGGTTATAGGGTAGTTATGAGAATAAAATGAAATAAAGCAAGTGAAAAGCTTAGCACTGTGCCTGGCTGCATAGTACACAATTGGTGAATGCTTCTGCAAGAAATTGGAGAAGACAAAAGATACTGCAGGAATCAGAGAGAGCATAATGATGGAAATAATACCAGCTATTTTCTGGGCTGGAACAGGTCGTTTCCATTATGAGCTCTTATTCCTTTGTGCCTGCCAACTTAAATTAGGTTTCTCTTTTTATGCCCTTTTCATCACCTTTGTCATCCTGTAAGTATTTGTTTAATGTCTTCTTCCTCCTATGGCAGTGGTTCTTGGCCAGGAGCAATTTTGCTTCCCAGGGGACATTTTAGCAATGTCTGAAAATATTTTTTGGTCATAATTGGGGGACACAGAAATGTGTTACTGGAATTTGATGAATACAAGCCAGGGATGCTGCTAAACATCCTATAATGTACAGGATGCTGCTAAACATCCTATAATGTACAGGACAGTGCCCCCCTCCCCCCCTACAAAGAATTACCTCATTTTAAATGTCAGTACTGCAGTGGTTGTCACCCTGTCCTAGAGTTTGAGCTCCCTTGCTCAGGGACCATATCATTCTCATCGATCGTGGTATACCCAAGTGCCACTTACAAAGTAAGTCACACGATGAGTGCCCAATAACAAAAAAAGGAAATGGGAATTGAACTGGATCTTAAAGAATAGATAGGTTTGAATGCATTTTTCTTCTGCTTTGAGTAAACAGTGACAGAGGGTACTGGGAGTTCTTTGGGAAAAAGAGTTCACAAAGAAGATTGCAAATATTCTATCCTCAAAGGGATGAAAGAGACAGAGTGGCCCTAGGGCTTCACCAGGAGACTGATACTGCTGTAAACAAGAGAGTTTCAGAACAAAAGGTCTGGGACTGCAGGTAACACAAGAACACCCAAGATTATGAGCAGTTCATTGTTTTGACAGGTAGAATTCAGCCCACCACTGACAAAATGAGACAGAATGTTAAATAGACAGGAACTAGAGAGTCCCTTTGGTAATGCACAAAGGTGAGGAGGCTTCTCAGCCCACTGTGGGTTGCCAGAACACAGAGGTCTCTACCTTGGGGCAGCATCTTGAGTCTGGTGGATGTCCATCATTGCTGTGCAATAAAATCACCTGAGAGCCTTTTGAAGCACATCTATGCTTAGGCACCCACTCCCAGAGCTTGGGTTTACCTAATCTAGGGCATATGACTTGTGTGTTGGTGTTTCTTTAGAGAGCCCCCTTCCTGTGCGAAGCTAACATTAGTCCTATATTGAGAATGAACCACAGTTCAGTGCCTTGCTTAAGCAATTCCTCTCTCCCATACATATATACCCAATTCCACTGGTTGTTTCAGACTTCACATGTCTGAATCTAAGCTCTTGATCTGGGACCCCTTCCTACCTAGCCCTGCTTCCATCTTCCCCATCTTGGTGAGCCAACCTACCTAGCACCCTGTGGAGACCAGAATCCCGAGAGCTGCCCAGATCCCTGTTGCCCCTTCTCCCCTGCTGTCAGTAACTGCTACTTTCAGAATATGTCTTGATATACCCACTTCCCTCCTTCTTCACCACCTCTACTCTAGTCAAACCTGCTCCTATTTCTTCCTGGGCTGCTCCCAGCCTCTGGGATTTTACTCTTGATACTCCAGCCCATTCTCTGTAGGGTAGCCAGGGTGCCCCTTTCTGGTTTGAAACCTTTCAAAGGTTTTTTTCTGTAGAGAATAAAAATTGGAAGTTTTGCCCAAGACTAGAGGGCCTGCAAGATCTAATCCTTCTTATCTCACACCCTTTCCTGTCCTTATGGCCCTAGCACATGCTGTTCCTTTTGCTTGGAACGCTTGAAGGGGATTGGAGTGCTTTTACAGGTCTGGTTTCTCCTTCACCTTCATATCTTAGTCTGAATCATGGTTTCTCAGTCTTGGCACCATTAACATTTTAGACCAGAAAATTCTTTGTTGTCGGGGCTGTTCTGTGTATTGTACGGTGTTTAGCAGCAAACATAGCCTCTACTCACTAGATGCTGATAGCACCCCTCCCTGCTCAGTGTGATAACCCAAAAATGTCCAGACATTTCCAAGTGTCCTGTGATGGCAAACATCACCAGCCAGTAGAAACACTACTTGTTTAAGTGTCACCTTTTTGAGCATGTGTTCCCTGGGGAAAAATGACCAATCCCAGGTCCCTCCTTGGTGGGTGTTGGGACTGGGGAGGCTGTTCTTTCCCCAACCTCCAGCCCCACCATGGTGGGCCCACATTCAGGTGGGACTTCCGGCTTCTTGCAGAAAACAGGGAAGTGAGGCCAGGGTCCTCTGAACTTTGTTTCCTCCTTCCTCTCTGGGCTTGGCAAATGAATTTGATGATGATATTGGCCAAATGTCCCTTAGCCCTAGGGAATCAACTGTGGGCAAGAATGCTCCCTTCTTCTGCCTTCACCAGAAAAGGGGAGCTTCATGACTCCAGAATATTTCTAACAAAGAGTGTTTTACCCTCAGCACCCAGCCCAGTATGGGGTGGAGAGAAGCTGAGTGAATTGATGAGTGAGACAATTTGTTTGGGGCCGGTTTCTAAAGATGTTCTAAATCAACTCTGAGACTGTGCACAGAGAAAAGGACCTTGTGTGCTGTTGCCCTGGAGAGGATGCCTCATCTTGGGTTTCTACTGGAGAGCTGACAAAAGGCTAGACATGGAGAATGCTTGATGGGCAGGGTATCTGTCTCCTTTGTATTATGCAAGGGTGGTCCTAACCTAGACCAGGTAACCATACATAGAAGTCCCCATTTTGATTTAATTAATCAGTTGTTCCTGATAATCAAAATGATTCAGATATCAGGGAGAGTCACCCTTCCCCATTAGGTCAAGATATCATCTGCTTGAGTTCCCATGATATGCCCTGTGAGAGGTCCATCCCCACCCTCCACAACAAGTTTGCAAATTCCCAAGCTCATCTTTCTCTAGGTAACCTTGGCTCTGATTTCTAGTGAAGGTGAATCCTTATTGTCTACCTGGTTTCAGTGAAAACATGTAAGAGCTCCTTTTTGTTAATTACTCACCCTCAACCTCCTTCTCACCCCTACCTACAAACTATGCATTCTGGTCAGCTGAAAGCAGTAAGCTTTCCAGGAAATATTCAGGGGCCTTCTATTATAGCAGACACTGCAGATTTTAGACCGCCCTATTCATTTTTGTATATTAATTTTCATTGCACTATACTTCCCACACCATGAAATTCACCCTTTAAAGTATACAATTCAGGGGTTTCTAGTATATTCACAAGGTTATGCAACTCTTACCACTGTCCAATGCCAAATTCTGATCACTCTAAAGAGAAATGTGTAACAATGAGCAGACCGCCCCATTCTCAAAATGTCATTTAGTTATTTCTGCCAACTTGACTTCCCAACTCCAGGCATGTTGCTTTCTCCCCCTCCCACACCTTTCATCTCTTTGGGACATTACCCTTTCTCCTTCCCCTTTTGTGTCTGTAGTGGGTGGGACTTGTAAACCGCAGTGCTGTCCAATGTATAATGTGAGCCACATAAGTAATTCAAAGTTTTCTAGTAGTCCTATTTTTAAAAGAAAAAAAAGGTAAAATTAATTTAAATATATTTAATATAATATGTCTAAAATACTATCATTTCAACTTGTGATTAGTATTAAAGTTATTAATATGGCCTTTTTCATTGTACTACATTTTTGGTGATTTGTTCATATGTTATTCCATGATTTGACTCCTGAAGGCAGATCCTTCCCTTCAACCTCAATTATTCCTCAGAACACTCATTTTAGTTCCTTGGCAGAACTTACCATAATTCATAATTTTCCTTTTATGTCATGTACATACTCTCTGTATGCCACACTGTACTGTAAACTCTGTGAGGATGGTGCTATAGATTAAATTGTGCTCCCTCCAGGTTCACATGTTGAAGCACTAACCCCCAATATGATATATTTGGAAATGGGCCTTTGGAAGATGATTAGGTTTAGATGAGGTCATGAGGGTGGGGCCCTCATGATGGGATCAATGTCCTTATATGAAGAGATACTAGAGAGCTGTCTCTCTCCCTCTTTCTGTCATGTGAGGACACTGTGAGAAGGCCTGCAGTGAACTCTCTTCCTAGGTCACTATAGGTCAAGGGTTTGCCATCCCTGTTGAAAGGAACTAGGTCAGATTAACAATCACAAGGTGGTGATAGTTAATGAAATAGAAAATAGAGAGCTTCTGTAGATCAGAGCTCTCTTGAATTTCTGGGCAGTACTTTAGTCAAATTTGACAGGTAGCGACTTGCACCATTATATGTTAGAGGCAGCCTAATAAATTTTTGGCTATGTGTCAATGAGAATGACATCCTGTCAGTCAGGAACCAGCTCTCCTGTGAAAAAGACCCACAGAGACATTATTAAGGCGGCCCTTTGTAGATAAAACTATAGATAATGTTAGGGAGGAAGAACTAAGCCACCTTAGCATAATGAGGAAATTTAACTACATCTCTGGGTGGTTTTTCCATCTTTGTAATCCTAAGTAAATTTACTTTTTTATGTAGTAGTGTGCTCTATTTTATGTAGTTGCTTAACATGTTTTTACAAGTGTTACTTTGCTTGTAAGATTTCTTGTAAAATATATGGTTGGAACCATAAAAAAATTCCACTAACCAAAGCACATGAAAGCATAGAAGAGTGATCAAAAGAATCCAGCCTCAAAAGGCACTAACGTAAGATTTTATTTATTTAAAGTAAAAATCAGGCATGATTGATCTATGCTGTTAGAAGCCAGGATAGTGGTAACCTGTAGGGTGGGGATGACAGGAAGGACGCACAAGAAAGATTTCTGCTGAGCGGATGTTTCTTGAGCTGGGTGCTGGTTGCATGAGTGGATTTACTCTGTGAAAATTCATTCAGGTGTATTCTATAGTAAATTAAAAAATAATGAAATTTTCTATAATGTACATAGCAGACTTTTAGTCTCAAAACCATTATTGTCTTAAAATAACCATCAGGTGAAATATACATTAGCTATTGATTTACAAAGATTGACTACATTCAGATGCAATATGGTGAATAGGAAAAAAAAACCCACATGTGTGCTTTAGAATCTTATAATTCTGGGTATGTATAAATAGCAATGGAAAAACTACAATAAAAATAAATTTAAAAAAGAATCTTATGATTCCAATTCCACCTTTCCTCTTCTTCGTTGAGTGATGGTGGAAACTTTATATTGTCCAAAGCTTGGTTTCCTCATTTGTAAAATGGAAATAAAAAGATGTACTACTTTTACATGAGCCAGCTGAAAGAGCTCCAAATGGCCAAAGTTGAAACAATTTGAGCAATAAAATAAAGTAGTATTGGATTACAACCCAAAGTAAAAAATTAATATTCATGAGTCCATAATGATATAAATAAATGATCAAATAACTTAATAAATAATGGAGGAGAGGCAAAGCTCCCATACAGAAGAATTCCAAATAATTTATGTAGATACTCTTTTCTAAAGGAGGAGAAGATAATTCCTCACTCCTTAAGTGTGAGCTGTGCATAGAGATTTCCTTCCAAAGAGGACAGCATGGAAGGGGGTGGAGGGATGAGAAATATCTTTATAGTGGAGAAAACTGACATTACTTCATCCAGATGATCAAGGGCAACATCAACAGTCATAAATCATGTTGAGAGTATGTACCCTTAATATGATGTGATGGAAGTAATACTTCATCTCTGTGATCTCCTCTCCCAAACACATAACACCAGTCTAATCATAAGAAAAAATCAGACAAATTCCAACAGAGGGGCATTCTACAATGTACCTGAGCAGGACTCTTTAAAATCATCAAAGATGTCAAAAACAAGGAAAATTCTGAGAAACTGTCATAGCTAAGGGAAGCCTAAAGAGACATGCTGACTAAAGGTAATGTGGTATCATACATGGGATCCTGGAACAGAAAAAGCACTTTAAATAACAAGTAAGGAAGTCTGAATAAAGTATGGAATTTGGTAATAATGATGTGCCAATATTGGTTCATTCATGTCAGAAATGTAGCATACATTGTACATTGTAATGTCATTGTAAGACCTTAATAATGGGAAACTGTATGTGGACGTATGGAAACTTGATACTGCCTTCCCAAATTTTCCAAAAATCTAAAACTACTCTAAAAAATTAATATATTTTTTAAAAGACCCACTTTACCTTGAGACCTCTGGCATAAAATGAGGTAACACATACAATACACATAAGGTTCTCAAACTTGTGGGACCTAGTTCCTTTATATGGGGCAAGAACTGTTAGGACCTACCTACTTCACCCATTCCCACACCAGCTTGTGTTGGTTGCCATGTGCCCTGAGGGCAATGCAAATTTGATGGGAACCAGATCACAAGGGAATGCTGAATAAATTAGAGTCGCTGTGTATTACAGTTTCATTTGTGAATATAATGTTTGAGAAACCCTTAATAAGTTACGTGCATGAAAAAATAAATGGATAAATGTAGCCATTAAAAAAGGATCTGAATTTTATCTATTTGCAGCTCATCAATGCATCGTTGCCTATACTTTGAGAATTTATTTAAAACACTTACTGAATACCTATTACAAGTTAAGCACTGTGATAGCACAGGGAATATAAGAACAAACACAGTCTCTGTGCATAAATCATCACTTTATATTCTACTAGAGAAATAAGTAAAAAGGAGTTTGATCAACACATATAGTACTTTTTGGATTGAAGAAACAACCAAGAATAATGAGGAATGAGATTTGGGATGGGATGCGGCAGGTTGGATCTGGTGGGAAATAGATTCTGAGGCAGAATTGGGTTTGTAAGGGGCTTGTTAAGGAGTGCTCTGGGATGTGCACCTATGGAAGGGAGAAAATGAAGCAGGATGGTTAATCCTGTGGGGAGCACTAGGACTGGAATGACCTTTCTGGTTTCTCCCAGGTTGGTCTGAAAGGCGAGGCTTTTATGCTTCTGCACTGATCAGTTACTGGATGTGGACACATTTGGGAAGGTTGCTCTCTAAAGTTGAGATGATCCCTGGAGGAGCTGCCCTCTGAAGGGTGTCTGCTGACAGCACTCCTAGCATCTGGGGCAAATCCTTTCTTGAAGTGAGTCTGGGTTGTACCTCACAGGGTTGTCCACCATGGGAAAGAGGGGTACCTACTTTTAAATTTTTTTAAACATTTTATTTATTTATCTTTAGAGAGGAAGGGAAGGAGAGAGGGAGAGAAATATCAATGTATGGTTGCCTCTCATGCATCCCTTGCTGGGAACTGGCCTGCAACCCAGGCATGTGCTCTGACTGGGAATCGAACCATGATCCTTTCATTCACAGGCCCGTGCTCAATCCACTGAGCTACACCAGCCAGGGCGGGATACCTACTTTAAACACAATTGTCAGGAAGGTCTCTCTCAGGTGGTGATATTTATGCTAAGGCTTGGAGAAGGAGAATGAGCTAGTAAGTCAAAGAAAAGATGAATTATTGCATGTGCAAAGGTCCTGAGGTAGGAAATAATTTAGTACTAATGCCTCTCATATGAGACACCTGGTACATTCTAGGCACCAAGTTAGTATTCTTTTTTCCTGAGGTCTGCCTTTTTGAGGTTCCTGATAATTAACTACATGTTTCCCAAGCTGCTGCATGCTTCCAGTGGTATGCTGGAATTGTGTCACATAGGCACCAGAGGGTCAGTTGTTAAACATCCAGGAGTCTTGGGAGCTGATTATTAAACCAATGACACCTTAAAAGTTGTCTTAGTTGGCTCAGGCTGCTATAACAAAATACTTTAAGCTGGGCAGCTTCTATAACAGAAATGTACTTCTCACAGTTCTGGTGCCAGCACCGTCCAGTTCTGGTGAGAGCCCTCTTCCAGGTTGCTTTGTGCTGACTTCTCCGTGTATCTCAGGGCAGAAAGAGAGCAAGCCTTTAGGGCTGCTTCCTACAGGGCACTAAACCCATTCACAAGGCCCCAGCCTCATGACCTAATCACCTCCAGAAGGCTCCAGCACCTAATGCCACCATATTGGGATTAGGGTTTCAGCGTACGAATTTTGGGGATTATCATTGATCCTAGGCCTTTTCAGGGGACAGAACTGGGGAATATGTGATGTTTAGAAAGAGGAAAATAAGTCATGAATTCTTGTTGATACTTTCAATTAAATTTAAGATGACAGGATTTTTGCTTCTTCAATTTAAGACTTGTACCTCTTTTCTTTAAGGCTGAAGATCTTGGTACCTAATGATATTATTTGCTTTATTCTTGATATACATATGACAGTTCAAAAGAGTAACATTTACAATAACAATAACATTACTAATAAGGCTAATGAATGCAGTTTAAAACTGTTGTCAGTCTTTACAATTTTAGCTAATAATTACAGAAGAAATTCTCAAAGTAGGAAAATTATTATTTTTGAATCTTGAATGAAATCGAGTAGAGGCAACAGTCATTCATGTCATTCATGTCATTAATGTCAAACCTCATGTAAAATGTTCCTGAGGAACTTTATATTGAAGAGCTGGTCCATCAGCATCACTACAGGTGGGACGTGACTCAGCCTTGCATCTCCTGACGCAGTGCCACGGGGGGTACCCAGCACTGCCAACCAGGCAGTCTTAAAAACGAAACCAAAAACCCTCCCATAAATCCAACTAAGCCTCTACATCTAACTTAATTGGAATACAGAGGACAGAGGAGCAAGTTGACAGCCCAAGGAAGCAATTTTGCCAAATTTAGGATGTGGGATAATTGGAGGGACAAAATGCCTCAGTGTCTTCAACAAATATGTGGCATTAAAAACGGGACAATAAAACTTTATATAATAAATGAGTCTTAAGAGACCTGAAAACCAAATATGATGTGTGAACCTTGCTTATACCTTGAGTCAAACTCACTGTAAGAAGATGTTTTTGAAATAAGTTGGGGAATTTGAACACCACCTACCTGGGTATTAGATGACATTAAAGAAGTATTGTGCATCTTATTGGATTTGTAATGACAACGTAGTTAGGGTAAAAAATTCCTTGTCTCTTAGTGGTATGTGCTGACATGTTTACGGATTTATAAACAACATGAGATGAAGTGCTGGATTTGCTTTAAAATGCAGGGAAAAGTGTGGGTGGGGAGGAACTAGAAGAAACAAAATATAAGTAATTCTTATAGATGGAAAATGGGTACATAGTCTATTATAGAGTTCTCTGTTCGCTTGTAGAAAACAGTTTTTAAGCTATTAAAATGGTAAGGAATGGTAAAAGGGATACTAGTGAGCATTCTAGACAGGAAGTCCGAGGGATCAAAGGTGTGGGTAAGGAAGCACAAAGGAAATTCCAGGTATGGTGTTGCATGGGTTCAGGATACAAGTGGAAGGACAGTGGGAGACACACTGGGAGATGGAGACTAGAATCTGCATGCCAGCTTTCATGCCAGACTTAAGCACTTGAATTTTGTTCTATGGTCAGGCTGTGGAGCACAGAAAAAGTAAAAGTAGGTTTTAAAATACCCTTGAGATGCAGAATCAGGCACTGTGGACCAGATGAATGGCAGGGCAGGGCAGGGCAGGGCAGGCAGCCCAGGGTCCAGAAAATTGGTCAAGTGCAAGGTGACAGGAAAATAAAGGTACCTGAACTGTGATGCTTCTATTTAATCAGCTGATCATTTTGTGATTCAACAAGTATTTACTCAGCAACCACCCAGGACTGTTTAAGGCACAAGGAATGGAACAGTGAGCTAGATAACACAATACAGTCCTTGGCTTGTTGGAGGTGACCTAGTTCCCTCTCTTTCCTGCCTGTACCTTCTCCTGGGAGTGCTCACTGAAGGGCAGAATTTGAGTTCCCTATGAAGAAACTATGGCCCATAGTTCTTAACACTTTTCTGTTTATAACATTCCTGACTCTCTATTATAATGATTTTAAAATGTCTGTCTTTCCCCTAGACCAGCATTGCTCAATCTCAGCACTATTGACATTGGGACTGGATAACCCTTGGGGGGTGGAGGCTGCCTTGTGTACTGTAGGGTGTTGAGCAACATCCCTGGCATCTACACCCTGGATGCCAATAACACTATCAGAGTTGTGACAACTGAAAATAATCTCCAAACATTGCCAAATATCCTGGGGAGCACAGTCACCCTGGTTGAGATCTGTGTCTTAGATTAGTATTTTCAACCCTCCCTGCACATTGAAATAACCTGGAGAGCATTAGAAACTGTTGCCAGTACTTGGCTCCATCCAGATCAACAAAACAAGACCCTCTGAGGGTGGGGTCTGGCACTGACACTTTTCAGAGTGTCCCAGGGAGTCCAGTGGAACTCAGGATTGAGAACCTCTGTCCCAGGCAGTAAGCTCCATGAAGGCAGGAAGATGCTTTTTTTTTACAGTGGTATTTCTAGGACCTAACACAGTGATCCCTGAATGAATGAATGAATGAATGAATGAGAAAAGAGGCGGAAAGAAGTGTCAGATGTTAAAAGTGACATTAGGGAAAGCCAGATCACCACCTTTTTTTTTTTTTTTTATGGCCATGGATACCAACTGTTGGATAAACTCTTCCATTTTCTTTCTTTTTCAGGAGGTGGGCATTTAATAGATTTTTAAAAAGTATTCCTGGAGTCTCTGCAAAGACACCCACAGAGGAAATGGGGTTGGGAAGTCTTGGTTGAGTCCTTTACATTCTGCTAAAAGGGAGTTTTTCCTCTTTTATCCAGATACTTAACTCTGTCTAATGGCCTCCGGTCTTGGCTGAGGATTTCTGAAATTCTGGCCATCTCTGCTGACCGCACATCATCCCCACCAACATCAATTTCAGGATGTTACTACTGAGAGTAATTTCCAGTGTTTCTTAAGTGGAATACTCCCAACAGATGTAGTATGAAATTTTGGATAATTATGATGTCATTTTCTGCTGCTCCTGAGAATGCATATCCTCACTTTGGTGGCAATCTGATGGCAGGCTGAGCAGAGCTGAACTGGCTTTTTATGCCATGGGGTTCACAAAAGGAGACATGGAGATAGATGTTGAATGCTTGGGGTGGAGCCCTGACTGGTGTGGCTCAGTTGTTTGAGTGTCACCCACAAAGCAAAAGGTTGCCAGTTTGATCCCTTGTCAGGGTACATGCCTGGGTTGTGGGTTCAGTCCCTAGTCAAAGCAACCAGTAGATGTTTCTCTCACATCAATGTTTCTCTCCTTCCTTTCCCCTCTAAAAATAAGTAAATAAAATATTTTTAAAAATCTTGGGATGAAAAGCGTTGGTCCTGAATGGAAGTGAGGACTGGGAGACAATGTGTTGGTCTTGGATAGCTGGAAGGAGGTATGCCATTTAGGAGAATAAGGAATCCACAAGGTGAAGCAATTGGGGACAACTGGTGATGAATTCTGCTTGAGGGTGGGGTGGCAGCAGGTGGAGTTCAGGAGAGCCATCAGGACAGGATTGTGGTCTGGGAATCCAGCCATTGTTCAAACCCAGTGGAGCTACTTTGATTGGTTGCTTCTTTTGCAGCAAGGCTAGGAGTTGTATCCTCACATACCACCGAGAACCAATCCATTACCTTTTCCCTTCTGGATGAGCAGCTGTGAGTATTTTATGCTGTTGCATGGGTGATGGAAGTCCATCCTCTGTGAAGGGAGCTGGCGCCAGTGATGGGGATGCCTCTCTGGCAGACAGCTCCCATCATTGGTGTGCCCACTTTGAGTATTCCCCTTTCCCCCTGCCCAGGTGCTTGAGGAGACTATGAATTATAGCAGTAAAAAAAATATGCTTTAGAAAGAGCAAATCTAGTTTTGAGAACCGATTCTGGCACATCCCAGCTATGCAGTCTTAAATAAGTATTTAATATCTTTAGGTGTCTTAGTCACCAACCTTAACTTAGGAATAAAGAGTAGTATGGGAGAATTATTCAGAAAGGTTATGTTCTAAGGGAAATGTATTTATTTCCATTAAAAAACTGACATGGAAGATCTAGCTGTTTTTCAGGGCCTCACTACCCAATAGTTATTATCCTTTTAGATTGCCACAGGTGAGGGAGATGGGGTGCAGGTGACAATTGTCAAGGATTTGGTCTTCTCGAATTAGGAGCTGAGCATTGTATGGCCCTCAGAGAAGTCTTAAGTGCACTGGAGTTTTACTTCATTTACCTGTTATTTTATCACACCTTAATTTATTTTATAGGGAACAGAAGTGTCAACATGAGAGTGGCCGTCTGATGGATTGCTTAAGTCTTTTTTCCCTTTTTGTTAATTTACAGGTTTCAGGTGCATGATTCTACAACACGTCATCTGTAAGATTGCTTAAGTCTTAAACAAGAGAGTGGAAAGTCCTTTTCTCCTTAGTTTTCCACAGGTTTTTAGATAAACAACTTTTGACCCAGAAGCCATGTGCAAATGGGACAGAGTAGGTCAAGAGTCCTGGGCTCAAAGGCTACGAGGGTGGGTCAGGTCATGTTAGTGAGGGCTGCTGGCAATGGAAATGTGGGTGCATACAATGGAGCAATGTGTTTTGTTCTGAGAGAGTGGCCCAAGTGAAGGGGCAGCCGTTGGAACTCTCAGCCTCAGCTCATGGGTTCCTTGCAGGAATGAAGGCCCACAGTTGGCCCATATCCTGGTTAATCAAGAAAAACAATTGACCTAGATTTTCAGGTGAAATCACCCATTTGAAATATTCGTTTAAATTTTTACAAAATATACTGTGTTGGCCATACAAAACACATATTCCAAACATGTCCTCTTATTGATACATAGTAGGTCCTCAATTTGTGTTTGTCTATTCCATGATGAAAAGTTGCCCACCTGCTGAGAGGCTCTGCTTTAAGCTGCTATTGGTTGAAGACATCACTGGCAAAATGGGGACTTAGGAACAGGGTCTGGGAGAGACAGGACCACTGGCAGAAAGCAGAATCGTGGTCCTTGGCTGACTCATTGCTGTGGTTACAATAGCTGTGACGACCTTCTGAAATACAAATTGCACTGAAACCTTTCTGGTTCCAGGAATTAGAAGTAACCAATGAATGGATGTTTAAAAAGTTGCCACTTAACACCAGGACAGCAATTGCCATGTACCAGGCCCTTTTCCAATTACTTTAATGTATTAAATCATTTCATCCTTTAACAACCACATGAGGCAGCTCCTAGTATCACTTTATAGAAGAAGAAACTGAGACAGAGAGTTTAAGTGACTGGCCAAAGTCACACAGTTGGTGTATGGCAAAGCCAAGATTTCAACTCAGGGGTCCTGGCTCCAGAATCCAGGCTCTCACCATTTCTTTCTGCTGCATTTTAATAGGGAGAATTTTATCTAGTAAAAAAAATTATGGATTTTAAGACTATGTAGAACATGTAAAATTGGTTTATATATTAGTTTAAAAATTAGTTGTCAAATTATGTGTGTTAAAGAACAGTGTTTAGAAAAAAAGACTAGAAGAAAAAACATGAAAATTATAAAAGTTATTTCAGATTGGCAGGTCTATGGATAATTTCCTTTATTTCATTGTTGATCTTAAGTTTGTTTTTTTTTTTTTTTTACTTATACGTTTTAATAATGACTAGACCATTTATAGGCTTGAAAATTTTTTTCCGCTTCATCCTTCTTTCTGAATGCAGCTTCCAGCTGTGTCCAAGAGCACATGCACTCTTATTTTTACAGGCTGGGTGTGTTACATTCAAGGGACATGGCCCTGAAGAACCTGAGCTCCAGTAATACACAACTCACCGAATTCAAGACTTGACCAAAAAAATGGTGGGATATAGTTCGGTTCACCAGCTAATACAGCGGCCCCATGTGGCAACAGCATAAATACACTTAAAATCAGCTTCGAAACTATAATTCTTAAGTCTTTTTGAATTAAAGTGATTATGTTGCTTCCATTTTGCACATAATCTGAGAATTTATTAATATTTTTCCTTTTAATTGAATTATTAATACTTGTGAATGAATCACTATTTCAAATTCATTCCAATCTCGCATGAATGGGGACTCTAGTCCTCATTGCTTGCTCCAAGCTGATGGATTTCTAGGCCACAAGAGAGAGCATGATTTCAAAGGACATAAGTTAAAACCTCCCCCAGCGTTTCCCCCACACTCTACTGGGGAGGCATTCCACTCAACAAATGTTTGTTGAGCACTTAACTTTGAGGCAGGTACCCTCAACACTAGAGAAATAGGACTCTTTCTGTTCTTAAGGAATTTACATCCCAGGGCCCTCAAATGTCCATTTAGTCAACACATGCTTTTTATTGACCATCTACTATGCTAAGCCCTGTGCTCTGGAAGAAGTGAATATTTCATGCCTGAGATGTTTATATCCCAAGCCCTGCCTGGGTTCCACCCTCTGTCATGTCCCAACTGAATGAGTTAATCCTCCTGCGTCTCAGTTTCCTCCCCAATAGTAAAGTGACTTCTCTCCCAGGGTGGTTTGGAGAATTCATTGAGTTAGTGTATGTGAGACTGGCTGGAAGTTGGTGAGCATTCATTTTGTACTAGATATGATTATTGCCAGAGGCTACTCCATATTGGGTAACTCTGAGGAAACACTTCCCTCTTCACGAAGGCCGCAGCCTGTCTTTGGGTTTCTGGAGTGCACAGGGTTACCGTATCTTGGCAGGAGTGGCTTCCCAGCCACATACTTTTCCAAGGCCCTCTGACCCCTGCCCAAACACACAGCCTAACCACAGCAGGGCTAGCACAGCCTGGTCTCTAACATTGGAAATAAGAAATCATGTCTGGGTTAGAGCCACAATACTGACAATAAGTCATGCATGACATGCTGGACCTTGTGCAGAGTATCCGCTGTCTTGTCAACTTCCAAGATCACCCTAGGAGGAAGGTACTATTATCCCCTACTTCCCAGATGAGGAAGTGGAGGTCCCACAAGACTATATGTAACAATTCCCAAGGCTCATATGTGGAAGAGGCAGAATCAGGCAGTGTGAGTCTTAACCAAGATGTTTATCTAACTGTTTTGGGAGAGGCAAATTCCACATCTACTAATATTGTGCATATAAAGGCCTAAAAATCAGGAGTGGTAGCATAGTTTTGTTAAAAAAAGAAAGAACAGAAAAGACCTATATGGTAATTACTTGGAATGGACCCTGTTAAGCGTGTTACACATATTAACTGATGTAGGTATCATTATTAAGCCCATTTTACAGATGAGGAAGTTGAGGCACAGAGAAGTAAAATAACCTGATTGGCATTGCACAGGTAGGGATGGTGGGACCAGCCTCACACTCAGGCCTCTATGCTATCCTTCCTTACAGGTAAGTACAAGCAAATACAGCAGATGACCTCCTGTGAACTTTACCTTTATTAATTCACCTTCAAATAAACAAAATTCCAGATTTAGTAAAGAGAGGTTTTATTTCCTCCTAAGTTCTTTTGCCACCAGCCACTCCTGGCCATCCCTCTATCGGTGTTTCCCCTACCATATTTGGTCCACCTCAAATTTTCCCTCATCTCCCCCTTTTTTTTTTTTTTATACAGAAAAATTTGTTTTGGCTTCTTTGCCTGTTTCCCACTTAGCAAATTAAGAAAACTCCTCACGACCCACTCTTGAGAACGTGGACCATCACATATTGAAATTATTAAATAATTTCTCCTGTCCCCTTGGTTGGAACAAATTTGTCTTGCCTTGATACCTTGTAGGTAGCGATTCTGGATTTGGCCATGCTTTGTCCAAGTATCTGGACCAGCTGGGCTTCACTGTGTTTGCTGGAGTTCTGGATGAAAATGGATCAGGAGCAGAGGAATTGCGAAGAACCTGCTCCAAGCGCCTCTGCGTGCTCCAACTGGATGTCACCAACCCGCAGCAGATAAAAGATGCCTACAGCACAGTGGTGCAGAAGGTGCAGAACAGAGGTACTGCCCTCAGCCACCCATGTCCTGCGTTGCCCTCCACCTCCTTGCAAAGGTGCAACACTGGTTTCAGCCTCTAATTACTGCTGCCCTCTAGTTCATTCTGGCTGCTGACTGCATTTGAAGAAACCTATACAGAGCATTTGCCACATGCTGGGGCCTCTCATAGACGTGAGGACATTAGGAACAAGTCAGGCATGGTCTGTCGTTACGGAACTCACAGAATTCTTTATCCTGTTAGCTCTAACATCTGCTCAGTCACTCTCCAACTAATCATTGCCTCCCCCTCCTCATTTTTCTCCTTCCACCAATATTGATATGTATTAGACTTAAAAAACAATCTTTGTAATCACTGTCCTCCCCCAGCCACTGCCCTTTCTCTTTCCCTTCCTTCATGGCAACTTCTTTGAAAACTTGCTGCACTGTTTTTGACTTCTTCACCTTCAATCCAACATTGGGTCTCACTGGTCTGGCCAAGCTAATCAGTATTATCCTAAACACCAAGCTCTTAACTTCGCTGCATTGTTTAAATGTGGCAGCCACCCTCCCCTGCCTTGGCTTTGGAGTCACCAGCCCCCGGTTGCCATTCTAGTTTGCTGATCATTCTTTCTGCTTCTCCTGTCTGGACTTCTTCCTCCCCCTAACTCCCTCATCAAAGTGTAAATGTTACCGAGGGCTCCATCCTCAAACTTCCCACTCCACATTTTTTGAGCTGTACTGTTCTTTCCCTATACCAGGAATTCACACCTGGGTAGTATTTGAAAATATCCAAGTTGGGCCAAGGATGCTACAGATGTTGAGGGGCCCAATGCAAAATTACATGGGGCCCCTTTAGTTTAAAAAATGATCAAGACTTTAAGATGGGGCCAGCAGAGAATTCAGCCAAGCATGATGCCCTTCTGATGCACTGGATCCTGTGTGACTGTGCAGGTCTTACACTCCTGATACCTACCCAGCCTGGGCACTCCTCCCCCAACCAATTACATCAGTATCTGCCTACAGTAACTCAGCAAATCCTTCAACAATGAGGCTGGTAATGTTGCTATCTTTGTGCTGGGAATGTTAGCACTAAAGAAGATCCTACGTGGGCATCCTAGGTATCAGTATATTTTAAAGCTCCCCAGGGGATGCTAATGTTCAGCCAGAGTAAAAAAACACTGAGATTTAGCCCTGGCTGGTGTAGGTCAGTGGATTGAGCGCAGGCCTGCAAACCAAAAGATTGAGGTTCAATTCCCAGTCAGGGCACATGCCTGGGTTGCAGGCCAGTTCCCAGCAGGGGACTTATGAGAGGCAACCGCACATTGATATTTCTCTCCCTCTCTCCTTCCCTTCCCCTCTAAAGATAAAATGAATAAAATCTTAAAAAAAAAAAAAAAAAAGAAACACTGAGATTTAAGCAACTGTGATTTAAGTAACTTCCAAATCTGCGTTATCAACCTAGCCCTCTTCTCGTTGTCCGGAACTATATGTATATAAAATTGTCTATCATATATCTCAACTCAATTTGTCAGAAACTGACCTCTGCTGCAAGTCTGCATATCAGTTCACCTTTTGGCACCTCGTGGCTCAGGGGCTGGTACTGCCACATTCAAGCCAGCAACCTGGGGGTCACTTAGATCTGCAGCTAACCTTGATCCCTGCAGCCTGTTAGTCTGGAGTCCTGTCAATTCTACCTCCTAGATCTTTATCACTCCAGCCCCTTCCTATGATCTCCAGGCAGCTGTGGCTTAGCACAGGCCCTCATCTCCCACCTGGGCTCCCACAGTGACCTCCTTCCCCATTACTTTCCAAATGGAGTGTAATCTCAATAAAGTGCATGTCTTACAAGGTCATCCATCCCCTAAAAACCCCTTGGCGTAGAAAGCCTTCATGTCTTGGGTTCTTCCCATGAGCCAGCTGTGTGATAGGTGTTTTGCTTCATCTCATTAAATTGTTCAGTGGTTTTCTACCCACCACCAAATAAATTCTAAACACCTTAAGAAGGACTTGAAGGCCTTTCAGAGTAGTGGCCCCTGCCAAACTCTTAGTCTGCAATACCAACTGTTCCACTCAGTAAATTCGGAATGGTTTCCAAAATAGAATGTGCTAGTTTGTACCTTTGCATATCTTGCTTCCTCTTGCCAAAATTTCCTTGCCTCCATTTCCTTTCTCTAAGGCTCTTCATCCAATGGCAGACTCTACTCCAACAGAAAACCCGGCTCAAACACAACATCGATTGTATGACTTTCCTGATAATCGAGGTCACATCATTCACTTCACTCTTCTGGACACTCACTCGTCATGCCTTGTGCACCCCTGTATCACTGCCTTATTATAAGTATCTGTCCAACCAGAACCATGTTTCCAGCAGGATTCCGTCAGACACAAGTGACACAACCCAATTCAAAATTGCTAAAGCATACAGGGAATATGTTTGCTTATGTGATTGATAAAACCAGCTAGCTTCAGGCATGTCTGGATCCGGCACTTCAGCAATGTCATCAGGACCCAGTCTCTGTTTCCTATGTTGATTTTATTACAGGGCGCTCCATGGAAGCCTCAAACTCTTTCTGCTTACGTCCTCTTGACAGCAAAAACAGTAATATTATCTGCCTCATTTGATAGTTAAAGGTGTAGTTATTATATAGAGAACACTTAGGAGAGTCCTGGCATGAGGCAAGCATTCAGTTAGGGCTCTTATTTCTCATTCATTCAATATTAAGCACAGTCCCTGGCATATAGTGAGTATTCAATGAACATCCAAGAAATGAGAAGAGAAAAATAGATTGTTGGTTATCAGGAATCAATTTTCAGCAAGTTTAGCCATGTGCAATCATTTTCTAGGAAGGTCGTTTTCCTGGCCTGGTCTTTTGCTGTCTTACCAGGTTCCTCTTATGAGTTTGATTTCATGTGTCTTATTCAAGGAGATACTCAATACAGATTCCTCTAGTGAGACCCAGAGGGGCAGTACTGACTGTACTGAACTACAAAGTAGGGGGAGTACCATGCCGGTGTCCAGGGATGAAGGGATGCGGTGAGTATACTTTACAAGGTATGAGTCCATGGTACTTGGGAGCCAACACTCTGGAGAGCAATCCTCTTCTGAGACAGAATTACCAGTACAACCTTTTGCCTGCTCTTCTCAAGGTCTCTCTCAACTTCAGCTCCCAAGTCAAAGAGATGTGGTGCAGTGAAAATAGGGGAGTTTAAAATCACCAAGAAGGATGTTTGCCAAAGAACCTTCTAGGACCTGTAGATAAACCAGAAAACCTCTGCTCCTGGAAGAGGGCCAAGACTGTGCTGTGCTCCTATACAACATGTTAATAAATTTGTGTTAACATATTATCAATTATTAACTAACATTAACTATTTTAAAGCCCTATAGGTATAATGAGCTTATTGGCTAGTTTAGAATTCTAGGACAAGAGTTGGCAAACTATGGCCTACCTCATTTTTTTAACATTTTGAAATAATTGTAGATTCATAGGAAGTTGCAAAAAATGTACAAGGAAATACTAAACACCTTTTGTCAAGACTCTCTCATTAAAAAAAATATTTCTTAAAGAGAAGGTATGAGAAGGAGAGAGAAGGAGAGGAACATCAATGTGTGACAGAAATGTTGATTGGTTGCCTCTCACAAGCCCCCAACTGGGGACCTGGCCTTGTAACCCAGGCATGTGCCCTGAGCAGGAATTGAATTGGCAACCGTTTGGTTCACAGGATGGCACTCAACCCACTGAGCCACACCAGCCAGGGCCTCCCCCAATATTAACATCTTGTATAACTATAGTAAAATAGCAAAATTAGGAAGTTGGCATTGATATAATCCACAGTTTATTCAGATTTTACTAGCTATACATGCAAATGTGTGTGTGTAACTCTGCAATTTTTTATGTGTAGATTTGTGCAAAAAAATCACAAGATACAAAACTGTTCCATTACCACCAGTCTCTCTCATGCTACCATCTCTCATTCCTGATGCCTGGCAATTACTAATCTGTTTTCTACCTCTTTAACTTTGTCATTGAAAGACTATTATATGGCTCTGCCACCTGTTTTTGTACTGCCTGCGAGCTAAGGATATTTTTACACTTTTTAGTGGCTAAAAGAAATCAGAAGAAGAAAAATTTTTGATACATAAATTATATGAAATTTGAATGTCAGTGTCTATACATCAAGTTTTATTGGCACCCAGCTACACTCATTCACTTACATATCATCTGGCAGCTCTCACAGGATAATGGCAAAGTTGAGAAAGTAGGACCTTGAACACCAAAATATTTACTATCTGGCCTTTCATAGAAAAAGTTTGCCAACCTCTGTTCTATGCCATTCTCAAGCTGCCATCTGCATGTTGACAGGTTAAAGGTGTGCGTCAGACTGAGTGACTTAAAACCTGTGAGCAAGAGGATGTTAGTGGAAGCATCCTCTTTTCACCCCTCACCATCCTCATAATAGCTGTTGGACTCTTGTTACAGAACAGACTGGGGTAAGGGGGTTGCTGAATTATGTAAAAGACCCCCTCTTTTTCTCCAGGGGTTCCTCCCCTGGTTCACTTTGCCCACCGCCAGAGGAAAGACGTCTCTCAATGCCAGAGACAGATGAAAAGGAAAGGAATTATTGTTCACTTAAAAGTTATACAACTAAAGTTCTTTAGAATACCCACAAATGCAGTCTTTCCTTCTCCCTCTGCCCAGTCTGGGGTACCATATCTCAGGAAAGAAGCAGAAGTCCATGATTCAGGCTCCTGGCACCATGCACGTGGCAAAAAGGGAGCACATCCAAAGTTGCATGGCCCTGACTGTTGCCCAAGCTGTGTGGTCTCCAAAAGATGCCAAGTGGCTGCTACTCCTGGGTTTAAATTCCCACACCAATCTTCCTCTGCAGCCTCATTTCTGGTTCCTTGGCCACAGCTGCCAGCATTCCTAGCAGGTGTGGCTCTGTGGTGTGGAGCCAATCATCTCCAAGCTCTTCTGGACCCCATTACAAACCCCTATTTGGGGCCCCCCTCTTGGCTGCACCCTTTTACACTCTAAGTACGTGTCAGGCACCCTCTTTCTGGTTACCTGACATTATTGTGTATAATTTACACACAATATCATTGTGTGTAAATGTCACCAACTCAGGTGTGCAAGACATGTACCTTATTTTCTGTAACTCAATTTCTGTTTTGAGCCATCTTTCTGCCATGTGGCAAAACCCATTTCTCTTATTTTGAGCTTCATCTCATTTCCCTGAGGTAGCATCTACATACCTGGGGATAGAATATTTCTTCTTGGATTGCCAGTGCCTCCAAGCATGTCTCCTTGTGGAGACGTCCATGTTCTGTCCTGCCCTCACATACCTATTTCCTAGATGCTATCAGAAGGCACTGTTAAGGTTGGTGCTTCCTGCCGTTTTTGTGCCCTGCCAGTGTGGAGGCTCATTCCTCTTCTGTACATAGCATAGGTTCCCACGCTTGAGCATACAGCAGGATCACCTGCAGGGCAGGTTGTATCAGGTGCCTGGCTTCAACAATTTCTGATCGCCAGTTTCTGATCCAGCAGGTTGGAGGTGGGGGTCTGGAATGGCATTTCTAACAATTGATGAAGATGCTTCTGGTTCTGGCCAACACCTTAAGAACCACTGTTCTAAACCATGCTGAGGCTTGGGGAACTCAGAGCATCTGCTACAGGTCTGTTGAGCTAAACACTCCTGGGTCCTGTCACCTCTGTTTCTCTCAGATAAAGAGGTCCTATGTCACTGGCCTCTGCTTCAGACCCCTCAACCCCCAACATCTAGAGGTTATTTTTCCTTTTATATCTTTCCTACTATTCATGGCAGTTGTTCCCAAGCCTGTGTATTGGAATCACCTGGAAAATTTTGAAGACTACTAATGTCAAGGTCCCCTCCCTCCCCCATCTCAGAGCCCTGATCTAATTGGTTGGGATGTAGCCTTGGCGTTGAGGCTTTAGAAAGCTTCCCCAGGTGAGCCTAATGTGCAGTCAAGGTTGAAAACTACTACTTGTGGACAGTTGTTCTCCAAGTGTGGTCCAGGCCAGCATCAGCATCACCTGGGAACTTTTAGTTATGCAGATTCTCAGGCCCCGCCCCAGAGATCCCAAATCAGAGTCTCTGGAAGGGAGCCCATCAATCTGTGATTGAATAAGTGTTCCTGGTGATTCTGATCAAGAGGGTCAGGCTGGTTGGGGAAAAGAATAAGGCTCAGGATCTCTGCAATCTTCTTAGCTATTGGCACTTGTGCTCTAGTTTTCCTATTTCCTGGGACTGGGAAATCTTGTCTAAGGAAAAGGGAAGACAGGCTCTTCTGTCATTCTGCATTGTCCTAAAGATATTATGCTGTCTCCACACACTCCTTGAGGGGAGAAGAATGATGCAGAGTCTTATCTAGCTGCATGGATGTAGGAAAGTGCTTTGAAGCAAAAAATATATATATATTGCTTGATATTTCACAAATTATTCCCCACATAATCCCTCATGGTAGGTGGTTGTAGGTATTCTAGGAGACTGAGGTTCAAGAGTTTAAGTTATCTGCCTAGATCCAAAATGTGAGGAGTACTTTTGACTCCAGATCTTGAAGTGTTGTAAACTGTTCTGCTCTCTCATCTGGCCCAACCTCAAAGCTGTTCCTTTCTGTTTTCAGGACTGTGGGCTGTGATCAACAATGCTGGGATCCTTGGCTTTCTTGCTGATGGGGAGCTCATTCCCATGAGCAACTACAAGCAATGCATGGCCGTGAATTTCTTTGGAGCTGTGGAAGTCACAAAGGCATTTTTGCCTCTTCTTAGGAAATCCAAGGGGAGGCTGGTGAACATCAGCAGCATGGGGGGTGAGTTGGCCTTTCCCCTCAAGGTTGTTCAGTGCCCGTCATGTGCGACATGGCTCACTGCATTCTTTGTGGGCTCAGCAAGAAAGCAGGAAGTGCTCAAGCAGGACTGGGTTAAGATTAGTCAAATTGTATGTTTACTGTTGATCTTAGCACAATGAAACCCTTATCTCCTTTCAAATCTTTTCATGTAGAAACTCTAATTACCTTCTAACCTATCTATTCATTACTGGGGATTTCGGGTTGTTGCCTATTTTCACAAGGTGACTGCCAATGCACAAGCTTCCTGGATCTGGACAGGAAATCCTGCATACAGTTAACATCAGCATTACAGGTTGCCTCTTTTCAAACCTCCCTAACCTCGGCAACCTTTTTGTTCCCTGTGAGGTGAGTTGGCAAATGTCTTCATCCTTTTGGGACTGTCAGAGCCCCATGTCTTTGTTGGCTGCCTGCTAGTGTTTTCCATATAATCTTCTGCATCATTTTGCAATCATGACAATTGGGTGAGAGTGAGACATTTGATGACTTATATCTCTCTGTGTCAAGGAACAGATAGTCAACAATTTGAGTCAACCTCCCTTTCATAACAATACCCATATATCTGACATTACTTGTGTACAATAAAAGATGCACCAACACTCTGGGACAGAGTGTGACTCAATATGAATAGCCAATGCTGGGTATGAAGGCCATTCCCCACAGTTGTTTTTTTGGTGAGCGGGGGCGAGGGTGGGGCATGGCAAAGGGGATGGAAGGCAGGGAGGTAGGGTAGATGCACCAACAACCCAGGTGTATCACTTTACTATTGCTGCTATGAAAAATAACCACAAATCTAGAGAATAAATGATACAATTTTTCTCACAGTTCTAAAGGTGAGATGTCTCACTGGGCTAGGATCAAGGTGTTAGCAGGGCTGCATTCCTTCCAGAATCCCTAAGGGAGGATCAGGTCCCCAGATTTTTCCAGCTTCTAGAAGCCACCTGCATTCCTTGGCTCATGGCCCCTTCCTCTATCTTCCAATTTCTCCTTGACTCTGACACTCTTACCTTGCTCTTATAAGGATTGGAGTAGGAGAGAAACATTTCTTCTTTACATTCTTTTCTAGGAAATGCGTGGAAGAGATAACCACATTATGAATACCTCCTTTTCTCCCATATTTCCCATCCCTAAAGAAAGGAACAAGAAACAGAAAGAGTGAACGAGACATCAAGTAGAATCAGGTTTCAAAAAGGAGAGGAACCCTGGCAGGATGGCTTAGTTGGTTTGAGTGTTGTCCTGTGCACCAAAGGGTTGTGGGTTCAATTCCCAGTCAGGGCATATAACTAGGCTGTGGGTTCTATTCTTGGTTGGGAATGTATAGGAAGCAATTGATCGATGTTTCTCTCTCTCTACCTTTCCTGCTTCCTCTCTCTCTCTCTCTCTCTCTCAAATCAATAAATATATCCTCAGGTGAGGATTAAAAAAAATTTAGGAAGCCAGCCAAACATAGTAGAGATAAACTGCCACATTATGATCCTGTCTTTACCACTAATGACAGAATGACCCAGGACAAAGTCCTGATGCCCTGAGTGGCAGCTTCCTCATTTTCACCATGGGGATAATAATTGCTTCTTAGTATTGTGGTGAGATAAGATGAAATGTTGCATGTTTAAGCATCAGCCATACCCAACATGCAGTGAGTTAGAGACCTGAAAACCACCCTCCATGACATCTGGGGAAGAGGCTGGCTATATGTGGCTTTTTGTCCTGCCAACTGCTGGCATCACCACCCCTGATGGTGACAATGAGTTATTGTGCAGCCTGCTGCTTGCCCACACACTAGCCCCTGCCAGGTTACTACTTTTAGAGTTGACCATACCTTCTCTGGTAGAACTTTATCTCCTATAATCATGTTTATTGCTCTTACCACAGTAATACAATAATAGCTCTTTAACCCAAATCCTGGCAAGGAAGGTGCTTAGATAAATATTTAACCAAGGAAGAGGGGGATTTGGAGGTAATTCTTAGATTGATTGCATAAAGGGCACTTGAAAAATCTTCATGTTTGAGAGGTCTAAAAGCTTTTTCTTGCCAGTTGGCCTCTTAAAAAGTTGCTGAGTAAAACCTGTGTACATACAGTTGCAAGGTTGACTCGAATGAGAGTGTTTGAAAACAAACCTTATGAAACAACTCAGGCCTTAGGGCTTTTGAGCCAGCTGTGGTTTGAATCCTGTTCTATTACTGGCTGGGTGATCCGGGGCAGGTCACCTCACTTGTCTATGTGTTCATGATAATGATAGGGTGACCCAGCACCTGAGTCTAGGGCAAATGTTTCACAATCTCAGCCTTATTGATACTGGGGAAGGCTAATGTTTTTTTTTGGGGGGGGGCGGGTGGATATTGTCCAACGCACTGTAGTATGTTCAGCCATATCTCTGTTTTTAACCTACTAAACGTAAGCAGCACCCATCCCTGTGGCTGATAAATCTTCAGACATTGCCACATAGGGGTGGTCTTCAGGCCAAATCACCTCCAGCTGAGAACCTCTGTCCTCGGCTGTAGATATAAATGCATTGTTGGTTCTGAGTGTTTAGCATGGCTACTGATTAAAATGCATTAAAATTACTTTACACTAAAGTAAGTGGCCTTGGAGATAGTTACAAATCTATAAATTATCGGTCTCTGGAAAAGTTCATGGATCCAGCTTTGAGCCTGGTGTTACTACGTCTAGAAAAGTTGGTTGTAGATCATTCCTGGATTTTTTCTTGCTGAGTTGGCTGCCTTAAGGAAATTGATCATCTGGCAAGTCATTCATTCAGCTAGTCCCTCAGCTGCTCTGTGATGTGAGAGGAAACCAAAGCTGAGTTGCTTCCCTGAAACTCATACAAAAGCTAGGGCTAGTGTAGGGCAAGTGGAAGAGAATAGAACAAGATTGGGTAAACTTTTCTGTGCTAAATTATATTAGATGCTTGCACACCTAATGTCATTTAATCCCAGGTCTGCAGGATGCAGGTATTAATACCTTTTCTATATCGAGCATACTGTAGCCTAGGATTATCCAGCTGGCAAGTGCCCCTCTCCCCTCCTATGAGGTTGGGTGGGACTGAAAGTTCCAACCCTATAATCACATAGTTGGCTCCCTGGACAACCAGCCCCCATCCTCAGGTGAGTTCCAAGTCACCTCATCAACATTATTAAAGACAAGTTCCTTGTTCTCATCATTTAGAAATTCCAAGGGTTGTAGGAGCTCAGTGCTGGAAATGTTAAGACCAACCATGTATTTATTATAAATCAAAATATCACACAATACCTATATAGCCTCAGGCTGGAAAGTTGCAGTATTTCTGCCCCCTGCTGAATTAATAGGGTATTCACTTGGAGAGCCCTTTTCTTCCCATAATTCCTATCTAATCGTATGTTAGGTTTAGATTAGGAAAAAGAGAAATCTCTGTGTGGGTGTTGATCATTATGGCTACCAGTTTTCTGAGGCCCTGTGTTACCTCCAAGGACAAGAATATTTGGCTGGCTGAACCTTAGAAAATGTTACTTCTTACATCTCACCAAGAGAGTCAGGCAAACACCAGGTCTGGGCTCACTGTAGGGGTGGGGAGGGTTTGGGTGAGTAGAGTGTTTCCACAATTCTTCTGCAAGCTCCAAAATTGTAACTTCAAGTCTCCCTCAGTTTTAGCCATGGCTAATGGTATACCATAACATCAAAGGAAAGGCAGTGACCACCAGTGTGATCAATGTGAATTCTGCCTGTACTCACTTGCCAGGAAATAGTCATTGAGTAGTTTCCCAGATCTCCCCCCCCCCAAAAAAAAAAAAATGAAGAAGCAAAGCTGGGTGGGAGAATGTGGTACCTTCTAGAAGGAGGGTGCAGCAGAAGGGGGAAATGCTGCATTCATGTGGCCTCACTGAGTAAGGATAGACGGTTTGTAGTTAGGAAGGGTGGGAAGAGTGCAGAGATCTATGTGTGGTTGGTTAGAAGACGTCTGATCACTGACTGGGTACTCTGTTAGGTCACCCACTAACAGGTGAGCCCAAGTTCTGAGTCGTTTATCAACGCTGGCTATTTAAAATCAATTTGGGGGAAATCTAGCGTTCAGTTTTGATATCTCCTTAGCAAGTACTGCTCTAACAGTACAAAGTTCTACTTTTATGTCAGCCACATTGGTGTGATGGAGGTGCATGAGGAATGGAGTGAGGGAAGGGATAGATCATCACTTCAAATTTGTTTGCAGATGTTTCTAAAGCTCTAGTTTGTCCAAGGGCTTTATCTCATCTTTTAAAATGTCAAATAAGCCAGGCCTTGATATTTTTGGCTTCCCATCCCAAAGTTCAAAAAAAATGCAAATTTTTTGTTTTATTTACCAAAACTTAGGGTACCTTATGACTTTTGTGCATCCAGAGACCTACATGGGAGCTAGGTAATTCACCCTCCTTAAGCATATCTTAAAGGGAGTATTTTTTAAACTTTTTGTTTGGAAGTCATTATAGATTCACAGGGAGTTGCAAGGAAAATGTATGTGAAAATCCTGTTTACTCTTAACCCAGCTTCCCCTAATGATAACATCTTGCATAACTATCATACAACATCAAAACTATGTAACTGACATTCGTAGAATGAATAGACTGGTATTCAAGTTTTACCAGTTATATCTGCACTCATTTATGCGTGTGTTTATAGATCTGTGCAATTTTATCACATGTGTAGTCTCCTGTAACTATTAACACAATCAAGATACAGAACTGCTACATCACTGCAGGAATCCTTGAGATACCGCTTTATAGCCACAGCTATCCCCCACCTCCACCGCCTTCCCAACTCCTGGCAGCCATGAATCTGTCCTCTACCTCTGTAATTTTATTTCAAGAATGCTATATACATGGAATCATATAGGTATGTGATCTTTGGAGACTGGCTTTCACTGAACGTAACTTTTTGGAAAGAATATATTTTGACCAAAGCTTATACAACTCACACACAAACCCCCCGCATCTGTAAGTTTTAGGTCAAGGATAAAACAGCATTGCCAGGTCGCTATCCAACTCCTGAGATCATGTTAACCTTTAACCGAAACAGAGATTTCTTTTGTTTGCTTGTTTGTTTGTTTTTCAGATCCCAATCTGTGTTAGCATTTACATGTCCAGAGGACAGAAATAATAAAAAAATTTCAGGGCATTCTCTAGAAATGCTAAACAACCCTGTCTGCACGTTAGAATAAACAGGGAGAACTTTAAAAAACCCCAGTGCCTGTGATAAACCCCAAACCAACGAAATCATATGGGAGGGAGGAGAGGAATTGTTTTTCTTTAAAGCTCCCCAGGAAATTCCATTAAGTTACTCAGCTTGAGAACTATTGTTCTAAAACAATTAGAGGTTCTCAAACTTGGGAGGGAGGAGTGGTAATCAGATTCACCTGGAGAATCGCAAACAGTACAAAAACTCAGGCTGTCTCCTTCTGGAGAGGACTCTGAGCCTCAGAGTGCTTCATTCGCTCCCTAGGTGATTCTGATACTCACCAAATCTGAGGAACATGCAGCCAGAACACCCTTCTTACAGTTTATATAAATACTGATGCCCCGACCCCACTGTCAGAGTTTTTTTTATTTCATTCATCTAGGGTAGGACTTGGGCATTGGCATTTTAAAAAATGTTCTCAAGGTGATTCTACTGTGTTTACTGAGTTATGTACCACTGATCTAGAATTAAAAACAAAATAAAAAAAAACAAATATATATATATATATTCATCTCTCTGGGCACCCAAGCTATTGAGTTTCATTTAATGTCAGCTAGAGGATGGATGTGTACATTTCCAAGATGTAGCCTCCTTGGAGCAACATCAGGACATGTGCACCGTTGGTGAGATTATGACCCCCACACACACTCTCAGCGTTCTGCATTCTTTACCAGTGCCCCAGGAGAGAAACTCTCTCTATTTTGGAAGCCAAGTTTTCCCTGTTGAATTGGAAATGAACATACCTGCTTCTGGCAATAGGATTTTAACTTGAATGGAACAAAGATAAAAATTAGAGAATCTAACTGGACAGATGATGAAGGGATGCATAAGGTCAGGAAGGGAGAATGCCCTGAGGCCTGTGTCTCTTGGACATCTACACATATTTCATCTTATGCCACCAGGGACAGTAGACTCTAATATAAGCCATTAACAGCAAGGTTGGCTCTATGAGGTTGAACCCTACAGAACTGCCATTTTGTAGGTCAAAAACAGTCTAATAGCAATTTCACAGAGTTCAACACAATACACAAGACAAATGTATCTTGAATGTTTGCTCCAAAGCGTGTTCTCTGTTTAGATGGATAATAGTTGATATGCTAAATTCTCACCACCTGCCACACCATCCGTACGGCAGTACATCACCATGAAAGCACATATTAAGAAATATGTGACAAAAAACCTAATGTAATAGTTTAAGATTTAGTATTCAAACAAATCATGGGAGTTGGTTTTGAATGCAGATTATGATCCAGTAGGTCCTAGTAATCCACATAATAAACAAATATTGTAGGAGATACTGAGCAGGTGCAGTTATTACTCTAAGAAACACAGAGTCTTTGGGCTATTGAGATATTATGAAAATCTTGAGTTTTCCTATTTGTGTTCAAATAATAGGAAGCTCTTATATAGAGCTTACTTTGTGCCAAGCACTATTCTAATATATTAATTTATTTAACTTTGTCAATAACCCTATGATGCATGTACAAATGTTATTCTTAATTAACAGGTCAAAAATAGAGGCATATAGATATAAAGTGATTTTCCTAATTTTAATCGATTTTACTGATTAATGGCAGAGCTGGGGCTTGAACACAGTGCTGGTTCCAGAATCCTGCTTGTAACTGCAGCCCCTACTAAGCAGCCTCCTAGCTGGCTTCTCAGCTATAAAAACCCTGGAGAAGCGAGAACAGTTGAACCCAAGGTGGGGTTGCCACTTTAAACAAGTTGCTTGCTTTAAGTCCTTTGGCCTTTCCCGGAGTTGGATTTGGAACTTTAGGATTTTGTGAAATTAAAAATTACTTTAAAAAAAGAATCAACTGGTCATCTGTGGTGCTGCTTCATATTTGATGTCGGATGCTTTATTGAAATGTCATCAGTTAAGCCGCAGGGCTCAGGTTTCTTCCCTTTAAGTGATAGGATCAAACCTCACAGTAGTTTAAACAAAAAAAAAAAAAAAAAGGAAAATAAATGTATTAGTTCACCAACTGGCTTGGGCCAAGTTTAAGTTGGGATCACTATAACTCTCCCTTATCTCCTCCCACTCCTCCACCGTTTCCCTCCTCCACCTCCACCTCCAGCTATCAGCTTTCCCCTGTTTGCCAGTCTGCTTTCCTTTGCTTACCCTTGTGGTGGCAAAAATAGCCTCTGGGGGTTCCTTTGTTTCACCATTATCACACTTAAGTGGCCAGGAAAATATTTAAAAACCACCATCTATATCAGGACTCTGGCTCAGTTAAAGTCACATGCCCAGCAGCAACCCAATCTCCACCCCAAGGGGATGAGGAATTTGATTGGCAGGTCTGCCTGTCTATATGAGAAAAACAGAACTGTTGACTAGATAGCCTTCCTCCAAAGGCAGGAAGGTAAGGATGAGCATAGGCACACCTCTATTTATTTCCATTCGCTTTATTGCGCTTCACAGGTGTGTTTTTTACAAATTGAAAGCAAGACACCCTGCCAGCAAAAAAGATAATGACTGGGTGTATTGCAATATTCATTTTATTGGGGGTGGGAGATCTGGAACTGAACTTGCAATATCTTCCAGGTATGCCTGTATTTCCCAAAAGGAAATTATGTGAGCCAGACCAAAGGTCTAATACTATTGTAAGAAGAATGATGATAATTAATATTCATTATTCCATGTGTCTCTACTTCAATGCCTATGCTCTTCCCCACCCCCAAATTTGATTGATGTGTAGTTGACATATAACATTATGTTAGTTTAAGGTGTACAATATAATGATGTGAGATATATATACATTATGAAATGATAACCACAATAAGGTTAGTTAACATCTATCACCTCACATAATTACACATTTTTTTCTTGTGATGAGAACTTTTTAAAGACTTACTTTTCACAACTTTCAAATATATAATATAGTATTAACTATGACCACTATGCAGTACAGTGGGCCCTCAAATAATGAAACAATGTTTCATTCAACTAGTTTCATTGTAATGTTGCTCAGATGCTATGGAAATTTAACTCTTGTTTACATTAATTAACCTATAGTAAAATTGGTTTTGTTATACCTCTTTTCCTTAACTTGGAGACCTGTCAATGATAGTAAGGGTTTATTGTGTATTACATCCCCAAATTTATTCATGTTATAACTGGAAGTTTATATCTTTGACCATCTTCCCCCATTTTGCCCATCAACCCCCGCCCCCTAAACTCTGGAAACCACCAATCTGTTCTCTTTATCTATTATTTTGGTTTTTTAGATTCCACACGAGTAAGATCATACAATATTTGTCTTTCTCTGTCTGAGTTATTTCACTTAGCATAATGTCCTCAAGGCTTTCAAGGTACATTCATGTTGTTGCAAATGGCAAGATTTCCTACTTTTTTTATGGCTAAATAATATGCCTTTGTATATATTATACCACATTTGCTTTATTCATTCATCTGTTAATGAATACTTTGGTTGTTTCCATGTCTTGGCTATTGTAAATAATGTTGTAGTGAACATGGGGGTGCAGATACTGTGCTTTTTTTTCATTGAAATTTGTATTAACATCATTGTAGATTTACTAAAGTTGTAAGAAGGAGTAAGAAAGATCCTATGTACCATTTACCCAGTTTCCTCCAATGGTAGAATTTTGCAAGACTATATAGTACAATATTATAACCAGCATCCTGATAATGATATAATCTACCAATTTTATTCAGATTTTCCCAGTTTTACTTATACTTGTGTATATATTTTGTTTCATACATTTCATCGTCTCATTTTCTTTTTAATCATGCACTAAGTATTTACCTGCTGTGAGGCAGGAGAGGGAGTAGAAAGGGGGATAAGGAAGTTTTGGGGGATGATGGATATGTTCACTATCTCGATTGAGTGGTGGTGGTTTCCTGAGTACATGCTTATGTCTAAATTTATCAAATTGTGTACTTTAAATATGAGTAGTTTATTGCATATTATATCTCAGTTTAAAAAATTTTATTTTTAAATGGAACCACCTGGCTCCAAGAGTCCATAGACATTTCAGCAAATGCCAGATAGGGGTATGTTGCTCTGCATAAAATCCCCAGCACATTTGTGCAACTATCTAGGGTTGGAAAGAAGACCTCAGTGCTCCCTGGTCTTACCTTTCCATGCTTTCCAGTTCCACCAGCTTTTCCAGCCTTTGGTGATTCTCACAAGTAGGTTTGCACTTGTGCTTGTCTTTATTCTTTTAACTTTTTAGTTGGGCATGCTTCATCCATGGGAGAACATCTTTTTTGCCTCTATCCAAAGTTAAAGTTTTCGGCCAGAGCATTTGAAGCCACAACATATGTCTCATGCCCATATCTAATGTTTATTAAGGATCATTTATCAAGGGATACTTAAGTCATCACCATACATGAAAACATCAGACCTGATTTTTTTCTCCCATTATTTCCACAGGAGAGATCCCATTTTTAAAGCTGGCGGCCTATAGCTCATCCAAGGCAGCTCTGACCATGTTTTCGGCAATCATGAGACAAGAGCTTTCCAAATGGGAAGTTAAAGTCTCTATCATCCAGCCTGGAGGCTTCAAAACAAGTAGGTGTCTGAGCCTAAGAGCCTTGCAATGTTCTTTCAGGGAGGGATGCTGAATGTCCTTTGTTCTGCTCAAACTGAACACCTCAAGGTCAACTAAAGAGGGGTTGGTATGGGTGGGCTGCTTTTAAGACTAGAGAGGCAAGTCCTAGGTTCTTTTCAATCTGTTTGCTCCCCTGTATTCTTCCCCCTAGGAATTAACTTTTGATGTCATGTATTTTTTAAACACTACCTCCTCCCCTCTGAAGAATGTGACCCACCTGTTTCCTCACCTGGGAGGAGGTGGCTCTCCTCTCCTCCCTGAATTTCTGAACTCAGGGCAGATGCAGACCACCCCTACTGCTTAGTGCTTAGTTTTGGGCCATCAAACATTGAACTGATGATTGATGTAAAGACATAAAAAAGCCTGTCTAATGAAAGACCACAAACTGGGGGGTATTGCTAACATACTAAAGAATAACCTTGGAGGTTTGACTATTCACTGAAATTGTTATATCTAACATTTTGGGGGAGCTGCTCTTCTTAGATACTAGCTACTTTCTACATATTCTTTCCTGATGTTTTGATGTTATTTATTTTTTAATTGAGAAGTATATCAAATACACACATAGTTTAATGAATTATTATAAAACTCATGTCCTTAACATCCAGATCAAAAAATAAAATATTTTCAGCACCCAGGAGCTACCATGTGATCCTGTCCCATCATAGCTTTCTCCCCTCCGCAAAATATGTCCACTCTCTAATTTTTTTGTAATAATCTTTTATTCATTTTTCTTTACAATTTCATATCCATACATGCATCTCCAAACAATAGAGTTTGGCTGTACTCATTTTTGAACTTTGAATGGAATTGACATGTTTGTATTTTATTGTGTCTGGCTGCTTTCACTCAATAGTTTCCCAAGTTTATCTATGTTGTGTGCCACTATGGTTCATTCATTTTCATTGCTGTATCATGTTCTGTGACTATGCCACAATTTTTCTGCAGTTGGTGGGATATTTGGGTCACTTTTGGACAATTATGAAGAATTTCTCTGTGAACCTTCAGTCACGAGTACTGTGGCGTATGTGGTTTTTCCTATGGCACATGCCCAGGAGTGGAATGACTGGATCACAGAGTTTAATTATCTCCAACTTTACCAGATAATACCAAACTTTTTTCTAAAATATTGCTTCCACTTATAGTCCCACCCTTTTCATATATGTCTTAGTCTGCACCACAGTTCTAAGGGGTAGGTTTAATTGACATAATTCTCCAGGTGAGTACACTGAGGTGAGGTGGGTAATATACACCCAGTATTGGTATCTGGCACACCATGGTGGTGAGGAATTTAAAATCAAATCCTAAGATATAGTGCTGGATTCTTTCTTTTATACCAGACTGACCTCAATTGAAAGCTGATATTTGATGGGCTCTCTGAAGGCAAGAGGTTAGCCAATGGAAGGCTGAGGACTCAAGTTTGCAGAACAATGCTTGAAGGTGGGGGCAAGAATAAGAATCCTCAGGGACACAAAGAGCTTCTGAAGACATTCAAGGAGACACACCAGATTTTTTAGTACCTGCAATAGAAATACTTAAAACATATTACATGCTTAGCAGGTTTTAAGCACCTGACATGCACAATCTCACTTAATCCTATAAGGTAGATATTATAATAATCACATTTTATAGAGAAAAAACTGATGCTCAGAGAAGTTAAGAAATTTCCTAAGCCATAGATCTTATATAAGGCAATATGAGACAGAGATAAGTTGTAAACTGAGATGGTTTTAACAATTGCGTGTAGCCCAAAGTGGCAGGGGATGAGTAGGTGTGTGTCAAAAGTGGCAGATGAAGGTTTACAAAGGGCTAGTGGCTTTGACACCAATAAAGAGAGCTCTGGGGAGTTTAGATAGGGTCTGCACATGAGTGGTTAGAAAGTCCATGAGGTATTTAAAGAGGAAATATAGAGGGAAAGGAACTCCCCAGCCTGTGAAACCCGGGACTGGGGGAGAGGCAGTTGGAGGAGCGATAGTTTATGCAAACATTTCTCATGACCCAGACACCTCCAGAATAATTGTCAGGGTAATCATTTCTTTAAATGTGGCATGTGCCTTCATAAAAAGAAATGAGCAATTGAAACCATGTTTACATTCCCATGAGTATAATTGGATTTCACTGACTTACATTTCACAGTGAGACTCCCCTACAGTCCTGATATTGAGGTGCTGACCAAGCTCGCAAACAAAGGCTCATCTCCACAGCAACCCTGAGCAGTTACATACTTTGCAGGAGGGAGCATGAGTTGCTGCAATCTTTCTGGAAGAAAAAAATCTGGCAGTAGCTATTAAAATTCAAAGCCCATGTGCCTTTTGATCAGGCAGCCACACTCTGGGGACTGTAACCTACAGACGTAAGTGCCAAGATACAAAAGGATATAATATGTAAGGCAGTTTACAGGGGAGCCACCTAAAATGGTGAAACCTAGGAAGGACTGGGAAGCCCTTTGATAGGGATGTGGTTGGCTAAAAGCTCTTGAATGGAAAATTCTGCAGCTCTGGTTTCCATCTATAGCCATTGACCACAGGGCAAAAACAAACAAACATGAAAGCAACTTCCTGGAAAAAATGCATAGTATGGCCCTTTTTGTTTTTTGTTTGTTCCTGGTAAAATAGAATTGACCCAACACCTTGTATGCGCATATATGTTTGTATGAACAAGGGGGAAATGTAGAAAGGTACACAAAACTGTAGGTGGAGGAGATTGATTTTAAAAACATATACGTCTTATTATTCACTCATTCACAGTATGCACACACATATTTTATAAAGACTATATATTACAATGTGTACATTCTATTTTATATTGTACATGATAGTCAAGAAAAGATATGCACTGGAGTGTTCGTGACAGCACAATTTCTAAGTGCTCCAAATTGAAAACAACCCAAATGTCCATCACAGCATACTGATGGATAAATAGTTTATGCATATTTATACAAAACTATGCACCTATGAGAATGACCACACAATATCATGGATGAATTTCTCACATCATGCATGATTCCATGTATACAACGTCCAAAGCCAGGCAAAACTACTCTGTTCTATTCATCGGGACAGTGGCTCCTGGGAAGGGGGCTGAGAATGGAGGCTTTGAGGATGTTTTGTCCTTTTCTTGATCTGGTTGCTGGTTACATGGGCTATTTAGTTTGTGAAAACCTAGTTATCTGTGCAGTTTCCTGTTAAAAATACAATAAACACCATTATAAAGCATATATTTGAGAAGTAGTTTGGGAATGTTGGTCCTTCTCAACAGAAGCCAATTCACAAAGCCTACTTCCCCTTAGGGGTCGGCCGTGCTTGTTGGGGCCTTCCCAGCATCTAAGCCTCCCTTTCCTCTGGCATCCCAGATATCACAGGCCCAAGCGAAATGTTGGAAAAGCTGGAGAAAGACATGCTGGACCATCTCACCCCTGACGTGCAAGAGGAGTATGGCCAGGACTATATCCTTGCTCAACGGAGTATTCTCACCTACCTCAGTGTGTACTCCAGCTCTGATATATCCCCTGTGCTCCTGGACATCCGGCACGCCATCTCTGCTAAGAGCCCCTTTACCTTGTATACGCCAGGGTCAGGCACTTACCTGTGGCTCTGCTTTTTTCACTTTAGCCCGACTGGCATATTTGATTATTTTAACAAAAAATTTCTTAACTTTGATGTTATTATGCCTAGAACACTAAGCATGCCTAACTGGAAGAATGAGGTCAAGTAGGCAAATAACTGGGAAATGTAATCTTGGAGTGAAAAGGAAACCAGAGCTCACCATTAAAGTTGTGGTTTCCTACCTTGCATTTCCTGTGAACTTTGTTGAAGGGGACCTACTGCCTACTGGTGAGAAGGCTGCCTACTGGTGAGAAGGTGGGCATTTCTACCCTACTGGGTAGAAATGCCCACCATGAAGAGCATTGAGTACCAACTCTGCACAAGTTACATTTCAGATATTCTTTCATCTAGTTCTCATCAGAGAACCAAGGTAGGTATCTTCATCTCCACTTCTTGGGTAACGGAATTAAGGACCATAGAGGCTAAGTTCCTAGTTCATTATCACACAGCTAGCAAAAGGCAGAGCTAGAATTGAAATCCAGGTTGGACTCCACTATCTGATACAAGGGAAGTAAGTGAAACAGATGAAAGAAAAAGAGAGAGAGAGAAAAGGGAGAAGAGGAGGATGAAATGTCAAAGACTAGAGTCAAACTGAGTCTTCCTCAATGTGCACTGATATCCCAAAACAACTATTGTATTTCATTCAAGGTATTAGTGTTATTGTACATAATCAGTGCTCTGTGCACCTCCTCCCCATTCCTGTACCAGGGGCCCTGGAGATGATCTGACAAGGTCTCTTATCTCAAGCAAAGCCCCACAGGCCTTTTGGCAGACCCAGGATGTGTAACTGGCTGGTTGTATCCACCCCTGTCACCTGCACCTGAGCACCCCAGAATGGAAAGCCAGCATTATTATTTGGAGAAAACTGGCTTAAGGGAGCTCTGTCAGCTACTAAGAGAGGTGTTGCCAAGTTCACCTCATGTAGGCAAAAGGGGAGGAGCTGGTGAACAGAGGGGTCATAAAAGGAATTAGAAAAAATGTCAGCTTGATATGAGGGAAGCGGAGGTCCAGACATCTTGCTCACGGCAAACCTCTGTCTGTCTCATTTCCTTTCAGGAATGTGCAAGTTCTTTTTCTATTTTCCAGCCTCATGGAAATTTGGGAAGAGTAGATAAACTGACAGTGCTATGCTATTTTCTCCAAAATAAAATAATAAGTACCAATATAGTGAGATAAATAGTTAGAAAATTATTAATATCTTTTATATTTTATTTTTCAATTACATCTTACATTCAACATTTTTTATATTAGTTTCAGATGTACAACATAGTGGTTAGAAAATCATGTATTTTACAGAGTGGTCCCCCTGATGTTTCAAGTACCCACCTGGCCCATACATAGCTATTACGATATTATTGACTATATTCCCTATGCCGTATTTTTACATCCCTTTGACTATTCTGTAACAACCAATTTGTACTTTTTAATCCCTTCACCTTTTCCACCTAGCCCCTAATCCTCCACCCCTCCGACAACTAACTGTCCATCTGTTCTCTAATTCAATACATTTTTAATGGCTGGTAATGGCAACTGCCCAGAGGCTCTCTACCATTACTTTAGGACAAAACAGAAAGAAAAAAAAAATCAAATTAAGCATTGGTTTCCAACATAGGCACTTTTTGGAAATAAGAGTTGTCAAGGCCAACACTCTAGTTACAGGGTTCAGACATTAAGAGAGTGAGGGGTGTGTAACCTGCAGTTCAGGGTTCAGAGGGGGACTGAGGACTGTGTGTTTTACGATAAGCCAGTGGTTCTCAGAGTGTGGTCCTTCCACCTGCAGCATCAGCATCACCTGAGAACCTATTAGACATACAATTTCTCAGGAGCCAACTCTATTGCATTTCAGGTTCCTATGGCTGCTGTAACACATTACCGATAACTCAGCAGCTTAAAATAACATACATTTATTATCTTACAGTTCTGGAGGTCAGAATTCTGAAATGGATCTCACTGGACGAACATCAAGTTATCAGTGGAGCTTGTTCCTTCTGAAGGCTCTGGGGGAGAATTCATAATTTCTTGTGTTTTCCAGTTTCCAAGGGCCTCTGATCCCTTTGCTTGTTCCTATGTCACTCTGATGTCTGCTTCCATACTCTCATCTCCTTCTCTGACTCTGATGCTCCCACCTCCTTTTTATAAGAACCCTTGTGATTATATTGGCCCACCCAGATAACGCAGAATAATCTCCTCATCTTAAAATCCTTAATTTAATCATATCAGCAAAATTCCTTCTACTGTGTGAGGTTACATATTCACAGGTTCTGGGGACTCCTGTGCAACTGTCAATACTAGGGGCCATTATTTTACTAATAATGAGGCAGTGGGGGAGTGTGGGGTCTACTTTCTCTTCTGCAGTCTCTAGGCATTGAAAACTCTGAGGCATGGGAAGAAGGTACTGAACAGAGGCTCAGATGGGTCTGAGAATTAGTATCAGAGAAGCTGCTGACTGGTTTCTGCAGGAGTGCTTCCACACTCTCTGGGTTGGTTACCTTGGAGGAAAAGAAACGATAGGGTGGCCTATGTTAGTCAGAGAAAGACTGACAGCTTCTCACTCTCATTCCCATTACGACTCCCTGGGGTTTGGGTTGGAGTGGGGAGGTCTGGAAATGTCATTGAGGCTCCTGGAAAAAACAAGGAAAAGTTCTGGGAAGGAAGAATATGGGTGCCTGAGAGGTGAATGGGAGAATGGTGTAACAAAGGCCACCCAGAGGGCAGCCTTGAACTTGGGGGCTGAATTAAGGATGAGAAATTCCACTGGAATCAGTGGAGTCAAGACAGTACTACTTCCCTGGTACTGGGAAAACATACCAGACCCTAGGAGCTCAGATTCTGAGGAAAAGGGCAAGAAAAAGAGAAAGAGGTAGGGGTGGGTCTTGAATTCCATGGCACATTCATTTGGAAGACCCAGTTGTAAACCAGAAGAGACCAAGTTACCTGAAAGTGATAATAAACATTCAAACATATTTCATTTTTAGCAAATACCTATTGAGTCTCAGATAACAAGGGACAGGTATTATAGACCAAACACCTCCATAACTGACCACGTCTGCACAGTAATTGATGTTCCTTGTTTAGAAACCAGTAAGAGCTGGTTTCTAACCAGTAATGGCAGAGGGAAACACCCAGTATGCCTACACTTTGTTGAATTCGTGGGGAAAGGCATGATGAGCAGGTGATTCAACCACAGGACTTCTGGCAAAAAGTATTTTATCCCACTCCCTCCAACCCAGTCCTACTCTTCTACTCAAGGACAGGATGCAAGGTACATTTAATACCTGGCCATACAATATCACATGCAAATCCCATGCAAACCCCCACCCACTCCTCTTTATCTCTTCCTTTGCTGCATTTCCCCAAGGGTGGCAGTAGGAAAGTGGGCCACCCTCACAATAGACCCAGGATAACAGGGAGAAATCAGGAAAAGCATCCAGTGAAAATATAATTTCTTTCACTACATAAGGAGCTAATAAAGGCCTAAAATAGATGTTACTATTTTATTAGAACGGAACATTACATTTCTTCAGTTTCATTATACGGGTGAAAAAGACTGTCTTAGAATGCCATTCTGGATAGTGTAATTCTGAAGAAGAGTAATCCCATGATGGGGTAATATTACCTGCTGCTCAGTAATAGTCCCCAGTCCAGTGCTCACATGGTAGTGTCCACTCAGGGGTAGGATCTCTGGACACCTGCACTGGAGTGGCTCAAATTAGTGTTTCTCTACCAATTTGTTTCATAAGCCAGTATTTCCCTCGGGGATCTCAGGTGCATGGATACCACAGCAGGACTAGATGAGTATTTCTGAGTCCTAGCTCAATACCCAGCTCAGAATTACACATCAAGAAATAAGAGACAGGGGACTTCCGACCAAGATGGAGGCATAGGCAGACGCACTGTGCCTCTTCTCACAACCAAATTAAAGACAACAAAGATTTAGAAACAAGAAAACAACCAGAACTCAGAAAATCAAACTGTTTGGAAGTCCAACAACGATTCATCCAGACTGGTAAGAGGGGCAGAGTTGCGGCAGGAAAAAGCGGAGGTGCGGACGGGCATGCAGGCGGCAGCGGCTGGCAGTCCCCAGGTGCACAGGTGGCAACTAGCAGATCCCAGGCATGGGGCGGCAACTGTGCAGAACCAGTGAGGCTGTGCAAGGCAGCTGGCTGACCGGGTGGTCCCACATTCATGCGCAGATAATCCAGGCAAAGGGGAAGCGGTGAAAGGAACTGGAATCTGAGAGTGAGTAAAGCAACCACCATTATCTCCTCTCAGACCCCGCCCCCACATACAGCGTCACTACCCAGCAACTGGGCTGTCCGGCCCTGGGGAACACCTGAGGCTCCACCCCTCACTACGGAACAGCCGCGACTAGACAAAACAAACAAACAAACAAAAAAAACCCCAGAAATGAAAATGGCTCAAACCGGAGAACAAATCAAAGCCCCAGAGCCAATTTATCTAAGCGATGAAGAGATTGCCAACCTATCAGATGCACAATTCAAAACCCTGGTAATCAGGATGCTTACAGAATTGGTTGATTTTGCTCAGAAATTAGATGAAAAAATGAAGGCTACAATAAGTGAAATGAAGAAAGATGCATGGGGAACCAACAGAGATGGGAGGAAAACTGGGACTCAAATCAATGGAGTGGACCAGAAGGAAGAAAGAAACAACCAAACAAAAAACGAGGAAGAAACAAGAATTCAAAAAAATGAGGAGAGGC
>PVKU01009830.1:0-58016 GCA_004027475.1 Anoura caudifer | reverse complement strand
CATTTTTCTACAGCCTTGCCAACACTTGCTAGCATCTCTCTCTCTTTTTTAAAGATTTTATTCATTTATTTTTAGAAAAAAAGGAAGGGAGGGAGAAAGATAAGGAGAGAAACATTGATGTGAGAGAAACATCAATCAGTTGCCTCATGTATGTGCCCTTGAAACGGGAAAAGCCAGAGTCCCTGCTGCCTGTCACTATCAGACCCAATAAGCAGAGACAAGGGTTGGATCTTTATGGGCGCTTTATTCAGATGGCTGGCAATCTGAGAAGATGGCAGGTTATGTGGCCTATCAAACCCTTTGTATAAGGAGAACAAAAGTGTAGGTAAGGGGTTTAGAATTCAGGGAAAAAGTTAATCAGATAAAGCTGCATTCATCTGTACCCTCTGTGGTGGTCTTTATCTGTGCCCTGGGTGGTAGACATCTCACCTGGAGCACAGTGGCTCAGATTCCATCTTGATTGCTTGCAGTCCTCCTGAGACACAAAGGCGGAACTGCTTATGATCTCCCAGAGTCAGGGTGGGTCATACCTTCAGTTCGTAGAACAATAGCTTTTTATGTGCATTGATTACTAAGCTTATTTGTTATTACCTAAACTAAAATTTTCCAATTCTTGAGTCACCCATCACCTTCACAGGGACTAAATCCACATTCCAGGCACATGCCCTGACCAGGAATTGAACCAGTGACCTTTGGCTTTGTAGTGAAAGGCCCAACCAACTGAGCCACACTAGTCAGGATATTATTTCTCTTTTTGATGATAACATCCTAATGGGTGTGAAGTGCGGTATCTCATATTTTTAATTTGCATTCTCCTGGAGCTAATGATGTGGAGCATCCTTTCATGTGCTTATTAAGGATTTGTACGTCATCTTTAGAGAAATGTCTATTCAAGTCCTTTGCCCACTTTTGTATAGGTCATTTGTCTTTTAAATATTTAGTTATAAGAGTTCTTTTTTATTTAGAAACAAGTCCCATATTAGCTATATGGTTTGCCAAACTTTTCTCCATTCTGTGGGTTGTCTTTTCACTTTCTCAATGGTGTATTGCTTGAATTTCTTATTCACAGAAAATTAGCAGGACCTGAGTGGAAAGGGAAGGGGAGCCTTTGAGAGGCAAGCAGGCAGACCAACAGCTGTGATAAGTGTACTGATAACAAGGGAGTGTATAAACCTATGGACAGGTTCTATAAAAACAGAAGACAAGACCTAAGAACATGCCCTCTTCCAACCTGGGGTGATCCCTGGGTTCCAGGTGAGGATCTGACTGCCTTCTCTTGAAATACACACTGCATTTTGAAAGGATTTCCACCCGCAAAGGACAGAGTAAGTTTTGAACTTGTAATTTCCAGGGATGGGTGCCTTCAGTCAGAAATGTGTGTGGAAGCCCTATTATGTGCCAGGATAGTGCTGAGTGCTAAAGGTACAGCCCTGGAACAAAACCTGATGATCTTGGCCCTCCCAAAGTTGGCAGGAGGGTAGGGAAGGCGGATAAGCACGAAGCCACCAGGCAAGGACTTCCAGATGCACCAGGTGTGTGCAGCCCTCAACTACCCTGTGCCCATCGAGGGCAGCTGGGCAGCTATTGGCATTCTTATTCTACAGGTGAGGAAACTGAGGTGAGAGAGAAGATAGGATCGTGGTGTTTCCAGGTGAGGAAATCATCAGGACAAAGCCCAGAATTTCAGCCTCTCATTACTCCCTCCATTTCTGCACTTTTTAGGCATAAAAAGTTCTGGCAATAATTTGTGTTTTCAGTTACAGATTGCTAAGCCTCTGGCACAGAGCCCCTAAGCCTCTGTGCACGCACCCGTTTGCCCAGGGACTTGAGCTAAGGGTGGGCCCCTGCACACTGCTGTTTTCGGCCCACAGGCCCCTTTTTCCAGAAAGCTTTTTTCTGGATCGTTCTCACATCCTTCAAGGCTCAGCCCAGGCCCAACCCCTGCAAGAAGCCACCCAACTCCCCCTTTGGAAGTCAGTGCACGCTTCTCAGGAGACCTTGTTCAGTTTCCTGCTGTGCCTGGCACTGTCTTTGAGCACAGGTCTCCAGAATGGGTGTGAATGCCCCAAGGGCTAAGAAAATTTAGAGCTTCTGTTTGAATATAAATTTTAGCTATATCACTTAACATGTATGTTTGTTTATATATGATTTATTTTGAATATAACATTTTAGTGCACAAATTATAACATTTTAAATATATCTAATTTATTAGCAATAATAGGAATGTATTCCCCCAAATTAATTTTTCTACTAAATAAAATTTAAACTAAAGTTTGAAGATAACTGTGCACCCCATGATGACAAGCACTGCGCCATGTACCACCCCCGCCTCCCCACCAACCAAGAATGTCAGCTCAGCCTCTGCCTGGGAGGGTATGGGAGGCTCCCCTGTGGGCCTGCAGGCCATCTCTTCACCTAGCTGCAGGTGCCACAGCCAGCTACCCTCTGTCCCCACCCATATCCACCCCCACCCACATCTGACCCCATGGTGACCCCTTTGCAGCTGTTCCTGCCCCAGCCACTTGAGCCTGAGGGTTGTCTGCTGCTGTGGGGGCTACAGGGCTACCTGTGTCATGACTGCCCACCTGGGAGCCATGCCCGCAGGCCAGGCATGGCTCCCAGCTACAAACAGCCCTTGTCATGGCTCCCCGGGGAAGTGGGAGGGGATTATTGAGCAGGGCAGAGACCCGGTGGGGCTAGGACCAGTGCCTTGTGTGAGCTCCTGTACGCCTGCATCTCAGTGGTTTTTCTGGAAGCTTGGCAGGGGGAAGTGGGCAGATCCGTGTGTGGGTGGCAGGCCTTAGCCCAGCCAGCAGCAATTTGATCCCTTCCCTGCTCTATCCCCCAGATCTGGAAATAGTACAAGCAGGGAGCAAGGGCAAAGCCAGGATTAGTCACACTCACCTTCCTGAAACAGGGGCTCTGCTGGTCCTCTGGGGCCTTCTGCACTTGCCCCACCTGTCCTACCCTTGCTGGCCTTTACCCCCACAGCAGGCCTTGTTCTGGGCACTGGGAGGGCAGAGAATTTTGAGACATGACCAGCTGTCTGTGAAGTACCTCAGAGTAGAGTATGCATGCGCAAACTTGGCACATTGTACCAGTCAGAAGAGATGGCTCTGAGCTCTTGCACGAATTAGCCCCTTTCATCCTCACAACAGCTCGTGTGAAAAGGTACAGTTAGTGTCCCCATTTTAAAGGTGAGGGAATTAGGGCTCAAGGACACCCAGCTAGTAAGTGATGGGTGTGGTGATGATTTGACCTCAGCTTTTGGCCCAACAGTGGCTGTCCTGTATCTGAACTAGAGAGGAAAATTCGCCACCCCTGGGATGGAGGACTTATCAGGAGAGATTACCACCTGCCTGGTTCCTAAGGACCGGATTTTGATAGCAAGAAGTGCATTAGAGGTGCTTTATATTTCATTTCCATTCATTCTGCAGCAGGGCCCCTTAGGACCATAGGTCTGGAACTTTGAATAGATCCCTAAACTGCCAGGGTGAGTGGGGCTCAGAGAAGATCTGATGTTGGAAGAGCCACCCAGGGAGGCTCAGTGATGCCCCCTTGTCTCTTCTGGGGCAAAGCTAGGACCAGTCCCAGGTCCCCCCAGCCCCTGCCCATGGCTTGCTTCCCTCTGTGCAGTTGCCTCCATCTCAGCTTCCCAAAAGGAAGCAAGTCCCGTTGGATTCTGAGCATTGAGCCTGAGAGCCAACCCCAAACAGTTCCTTCCCACTTGCACTGCTAAGTCTGGGGTTAAACACAGCATTCAAAGTTTTAGTCTCATTGTCTTTTTTTCTTTTGGCGGGTTGCGTTTTACTTTGAATCTATAAACCCTTGGGGTTCTTCAAGGACCAGGAGATGCATGTGTGACACAAAGCCCAGCCTGACTTCCCCTCTAGAAGTGATGTTTGCCTCCTGGTTGAGAGCCCCAGTGTGCCTGGGCCACTCCTGGGCTCCATCCCAGGTGCCCTGTGTTCAGTCCTGGGTGAGTGCGTCTTATCTCACCACTTACACATACACACACCGTTGAAAACCATATTGTAGACCTGGCTGGTGTAGCTCAGTGGATTGAGCCTGGGCCTGTGAACCAAGGGATCTCGGTTCGATTCCCACTCAGGGCACATGCCTGGGTTACGGGCCAGTTCCCAGCAGGGGACGCATGAGAGGCAACCACACATTGATGTTTCTCTCCCTCTCTCCTTCCCTTCCCCTCTAAAGATAAATAAATAAAATATTTTTTTTTTTTAAAGAAAGAAAACCAGATTGTAGACTATCTGAAGTGGAGACCACATCTTACTTATCTTTATGCTCTTAGAGTATTCTCATAATAGTTGCTCAGGAGATGGCAGGGAGAAGAAGAAAGCAAGAAAAGACAGGAGAGACTTCTGTCCAGGAGGCTTCTTGGGCTCCTCCAAATTGCTAGCAAATGTGGAGAACATGGTCTGGAGGCCTAGGTGTGGTTACTTTGTTTCCCCAAAAGTGTAAACTCGCCCTAGGGCTGGTGTTTCCAGGTGACTGAGGCAGTGACTAGGAAGGGTGCCCATGTGTGTATCTGTTCCAGCAGTGAGTAACCACAGGGAACACTGGAGTCCCTGGGGAGTCAGCCTTTACATTCCCCTTGGCCCAGATCCCCTAAGCTGGCCTGTGGCCTAGGCTGCCTGCAAAGCCCCAGTTGTGATGTGGCCCTCTTCCCCATGGCTGAAGAGGTGCTGCCAGGGTCTTTTGCATCCTTCCTTTGCCTGTCCCTGCCACTGGTTCAGTGCTGGCAGCTGGTGTTTGTGTCATTATTACTGTCCAACATCGATTGAGTGCTTATTGTGTGCTGGGTGAGCACTGTTCTAAGTGCTTTACAAATACTGATTTACTTATTCCTACAGTTTCCCCATAAGGAAAGTACTCTGATTATCTCCTTTGTATAACTGGGGAAACTGAGGCACTGACAAGTCTAAGGTCATAGAGCCAGCTGGTGGCAGCCAGAATTAGAGCCCAAGCAGTCTGGCTCTGGAGCTTGGCTCTTGGACCAGGCAACCTTAAGTGGGTATGTAGCCCCCTACTCTGCACCTGTGGACCACAGCTCCTAGCCTGTGCACCGAGGAAAGCCAGGAGGCCTCCCTGCACCTACAAGGGTAGCTCATTACCACTTGAGAAAATGCCCCCAAACCAGGCAGAAAACACTTCCATATTTCAGGGAGATACTGTCCCCTTCATTTCCCACAGTCGAGTGGTGTGAGCAGGGTGGGGATCCCAGATGGTACTTGCTTGTCTGTATGAGCATGGCCCCTCCAACTGTGGGTCCCCACAAAAATAACTCCCAAAAGCCTTAGCTCAGCTGGTCCCTGATATGCTGTGAGAGACACAGGGTGATACTTTGAAACTGTCGGTGTGAAGTGTGAGAGGTGAAGGGAGTTGCCCGCCTCTACACATGGCAGAGGCAGGTGGCAGTGCATGTCCCCGGCACTCAGAATGGATGGTCAGTGCATCCCCTTTCACTCTAACCCCTCTTCTTAGCCAGTGTGGCCCTAACTCTGCCACTCACTGACTGGGGTGTCCCTAGACAGGTCCCTGTCCTCTGTCTAGACAGTAAGCCTATTGGCAAAGCTCAGACTTCAGAGGCAGACAGACCAGCATCCAGGCCCCTTCCCTACTTAATCTTTGTGCCACCTGGAGAAAGTTCCTTGGCCTCTCTGAGACTCAGTTTCCCCCTCTTTAAGTTGGAGATAATAATGGTACCTATTTCATGGAGTTCTTATGGGGACTGGATATCACTCGTAGAAAGGAAGCATCCAGCACATAGGGAACATCTCATAAATAGGAGCTGCTGCTGCCTTGAAAAGTGTCCATGTCACAGCTTTCAAAGCCTTTTAGCATTGCATTGTCTGTCATCTCCAAGCAGAGATAGTGATTTCATTCACAAAGGTGGGACGCCCAGGGAAGCACAGGGCTTGTCCAAGGATAAGAGCTGCTCCATTGGCAGGGCCTGCCACAGCCTCCTGGTGCCCCTGCTCCCCCTTGTATTAGACCTGGAACTCCCCCACCCCCGCCCACCCACCCACTTTGCTTTGAGCGGGACTCGGGAGACTACTATGGAGTAGGAAGATGCAGACATCTGCGCAGGGTGTTAAAAGCCATCCCTGCTGCTCCACTAGTTCCAGGCAACAGTTCTGAATGCTTCTGTGTCAGGGACTCCTGGGTACTCATCAGCTGGTGAAGCTCAGAATAATGCTCTTACATGCATAAAATAAAATAACAGGGTTAAAAAAGAAACCAATTATATTGAAACATAGCTTCTAAAATGTTTTTTAAAAAGGATATGCTGTAGTTATGTGTGTACTTCTTTATTAGTATATTAAATAACAATATCTAATGGCTGGTCTAATATCAACTATGATTATGTTTTATTTTTAAAATTTTTCCCTGCCATTATGGAGGTATGATTGACAAATAAAAATTGTTTATATTTAAGATATTCAGTGTGATGTAGATATACATATACATTGTGAAGTAATTGCCACAGTCAAGCTAATAACATATTCATTACCTTATGCATAGTACCCATTTCTGTGTGTTAGGAACACTGGAGATCTCCCTACCCTCTTACCAAATTTCAAGTGTACAATGCACTATTGTTAGCTGCAGTCACCATGCTGCACATTAGATTAGATCTCCAGAACTCACTCATCTTGTAACTTACAGTTTGTACCCTTTGACCAAATCTCCCCATTTCCCCCACCCATCAGCCCATTCTTTTCTGCTTCTGAGTCTGACTTTCTTAGATTCCACATATGATTGAGATCATGTAATATATGTCTTTCTGTGTTTGGCTTATTTCACATAGTATAATGTCCCACAGAATTTCCTTCTCCTCTTTTAAAGTTGAGTAATACTCCACTGTATATACATGCCACATTTTCTTTATTCATCCATCAGCAGACACTCAAGTTGTTCCCATGTCTTGGTGACTGTGAATAATGCTGCAGTGAACATAGGGTGTGGAATTCTCTTCAAGATAGTGATTTTATTTCTTTTGGATAAGTACCCAGAAGAGGGATTGCTAGATCATGTGATAGTATTATTTTTAATTTTTTGAGGAGCCTCCATACTGTTTTCTGTGGTGGCTGTACAAATTTACACTCCTACCAGCATACAAGGGTTCCCTTTTTTCCGCATCTTTGCCAACATTTATTATCTTTTGACTTTTTGATAATAGTCATCCTAACAGATGTGAAGTGTTATTTATTGTGGTTTTGTTTATATTTCCCTAATGATGAGTGATGTTGAGCGTGTTTTCATGTACCTATTGGCCATTTGTGTTTCTTCTTTGGGAAAATGTCTATTCAGGTCTTTTGCCAATTTTTAATTAGATAATTTTGCTAGCCACCCCCCCACCAATTTTTTTTTACTATTGAGTTGTATGAGTTTCTTATATTTTTGGATATTATCAGATAGATATATATCTGATAACAGATCATCAGATATATATTATCAGAACTCTATATATAGCTGATAATATATATTACCAGATATATGTATATATATCTGATAACTGATATCTGATACATATATCTCTGATTATACATATATATGATTATATCATACAACTTACTATTGAGTTCTATGAGTTTCTTATATTTTTTTGGATATTATCAGATATATGTGTGTGTGTATACATACATACATACATGCACACACATATATATATATATATAATCTGGATATATCAGACCGATGCTTACCAGGGAAATGGTTTACAAATATTATCTCCCATTCCATAGCTTGCCATCTCATTTTGTTGATTGTTTACTTTGTTATGCAAAACCTTTTTGACTGATATGGTCCCACTCGTTTATTTTTGCTTTTGTTGTCTGTGCTTTTGATGTCATCCAAAAAATCATTATCAACACCAACATCATAGGTATTTTTCCTGTCTTTTCTTCTAGGAGTTGTAAATTTCAGGTCTAATATTTAAGTTATTAATCCTTTTGAGTTGATATGTGTGTATGGTGTAAAATAAAGGTCCAGTTTCATTCTTTTGTATGAGGATATGTAGTTTTCTGAACACCATTTATTAAAGAGACTGTTGTTTTCCCATTGTATATTCTTGGCACTTTTGTAAAGATTAGTTGACTTTATAAGTGTTTGTTTATTTCTGGGCGGTCTACTCTATTCCATTAGTCTATATGTCTGTTTTTATGCCAGTACTATACTATTTTGATTAACATAGCCTTGTAATATAATTTGAAATCAGGAAGTGTGAAATGTTCTTGCCCAAGATTGCCTTAGTTATTTGTAGTCTTTTGTATAATCTTAGGATTATTTTCCCTATATTTGTGAAAAAAAAATGTCATTGGAATTTTCATAGAGATTGCTTTGAATTTTTAGATCACTTTTGGCTGTGTGGACATTTTTACAATAGTCTTCTAATCCCTAAGTTTGTTTGTTTGGTTTTTTTTTATGGAATTGTGAATGAGATTTCTTAAAATTTCTTTTGCAGATAGTTCATTGTTAGTGGCTAGAAACACAGCTGATTTTTGTAGATTGATCTTTGTATCCTGTAACTTCCTGAATTAGTTTCTTAGTTTTCACAATTTTTTTTTTTTGTGGACTCTTTAGGATTTTCCGTATGTAACATCATGTCATCTGCAAATAGTGACAATTTTATTTCTTTTCCAGTTTGGATGTGTTTTACTTATTTATTTTCTTATCTGATATCTCTGGCTAGGACTTTTAGTGCTATGTTGAGTAGAAGTGAAAAAAGTAGCCATCCTTATCTTGTTCCTTATCTTAGAGTGAAAGTTTTAAGCTTTTTACCATTGAGTATGGTGTGAGCTGTGCACTTCTCTTATATAGCCTCTACTGTGTTGAGGTACATTTCTTCTATACCTGTTTTCTTGAGAGTTTTTTTAAATGTGAAAAGATGTTCAGTTTTGTCAAATGCGTTTTCTGGCATCTATTAAGATGGTCCTATGACTTTTATCCCTAATTCTGTTAATATCACATTTATGGGTTTACATATGTTGAAACATCCTTGCATTCCAGTGGTAAATCCCACTTGATCATGGTGTAGGATTCCTTTAATGTGCCATTGAATTCTGTTTGCTAGTATTTTGTTGAGAATTTTTTAAAAATATATTTTAATGATTGTGCTATTACAGCTGTCCCATTTTCCTTCCTTTTATTCTCCTCTGCCCTGCAGCCCCCATCCCACTAGTATCCCCTCACCTTAGTTCATGTACATGAGTCATACATGTAAGTTCTTTGACTTCTCCATTTCCTATACTGTTAACTTCCCTGTGCCAATTTTGTACCTACAATTTATGCTTCTTATTCCCTGTACCTTTTCCCCCATTCTGCCCCTGCCCCCTCCCTCCTGATAACCCTCCATGTGATCTCTATTTCTGTTATTCTGTTCCTATTCTAGTTGTTTGCTTAGTTTGTTTTTGCTATTTTTAGGCTCAGTTATTGATAGTTGTGAGTTTGTTGTCATTTTACTGTTAATAGTTTTGATCATCTTCTTTTTCTTAGATAAGTCCCTTTAATATTTCATATAATATGGGCTTGGTGATGGTGAACTCCTTTAACTTGACCTTATCTGGGAAGCACTTTATCTGCCCTTCCATTCTAAATGATAACTTTGCTGGATAGAGTAATTTTGGATGTAGGTCCATGCCTTTTATGACTTTGAATACTTCTTTCCAGACCCTTCTTGCCTGGAAGGTTTCTTTTGAGAAATGAACTGAGAGTCTCATGGGAACTTCCTTGTAGGTAACTGTCTCCTTTTTTCTTGTTGCTTTTAAGATTCTCTCTCCTTATCTTTAAATCTTGGGTAATTTAATTATCATCTGTCTTGGTGTGTTTCTCCTTGGATCCAACTTCTTTGGGACTCTCTGGGCTTCCTGGAAGACTATTTCCTTTGCCAGATTGGGGAAGTTCTTCATTATTCTTTCAAATAAATTTTCACTTTCTTTATAAAATTATTTTTAATATATTTTATCGATTATGCTATTACAGTTGCCCCATTTCCTCCCTTTCACTCCCCTCCACCCTGCACACACCCTCCCACATTCCCCCCCTTTAGTTCATGTCCATGTCATAAGTTCTTTAGCTTCTACATTTCCCATACCATTCTTGCTCTCCCCCTGTCTATTTTCTACCTACTGTCTATGCTACTTATTCTCTGTACCTTTTCCCTCCCTCTCCTCTTCCCACTCCCCCATTGCTAACCCTCCATGTGATCTCCATTTCTGTGGTTCTGTTCCTGTTTTATTGTTTCCCCTTTTTTTAATGTTTTTATTTTTGTTTTAGGTGTGGTTGTTAATAATTGTGAGATTGCTGTCCTTTTACTGTACACATTTTTTTATCTTCTTTTTCTTAGATAAGTCCCTTTAACATTTCATATAATAAGGGCTTGGTGATGATGAACTCCTTTAACTTGACCTTGTCTGAGAAGCACTTTATCTGCCCTTCCATTCTAAATGAAAGCTTTGCTGGATAGAGCAATCTTGGATGTAGGTCCTTGCCTTTCATGACTTGGAATACTTCTTTCCAGCCCCTTCTTGCCTGTAAGGTCTCTTTTGAGAAATCAGCTGACAGTCTGATGGGAACTCCTTTGTAGGTAACTCTCTCCTTTTTCTTTCTACTTTTAAGATTCTCTCCTTATCTTTAATCTTCAGTAATGTAATTATGATGTGCCTTGGTGTGTTCCTCCTTGGGTCCAAATTCTTTGGGACTCTCTGAGCTTCCTGGACTTCCTGGAAGTCTATTTCCTTTTCCAGATTGGGGAAGTTCTCCTTTATTATTTGTTCAAATAACTTTTCCACTTGTTGCTCTTCCTCTTCTCCTTCTGGTACCCCTATAATTCAGATGTTGGAACGTTTAAAGATGTCCTGGAGGTTCCTAAGCCTCTCCTGATTTTTTTGAATTCTTGTTTCTTCATTCTTTTCTGATTGGATGTTTGTTTCTTCCTTCTGGTCCACTCCATTGATTTGAGTCCCAGTTTCCTTCCCATCACTGTTGGTTCATGTGCATTTTCCTTCATTTCACTTAGCATAGCCTTCATTTTTTCATCTAATTTGCGACCAAATTCAACCAATTCTGTGAGCATCCTGATTACCAGTGTTTTGAACTGTGCATCTGATAGGTTGGCTACCTCTTCATCACTTAGTTGTATTTTTCCTGGAGCTTTGATCTGTTCTTTCATTTGGGCCATTTTTTTTTGTCTTGATGTGCCTGTTATGTAGTAAGGGGCAGAGCATTAGGTGTTCACCAGGGTGGGGCAAACCATGTCACTATGTTGTGATACGGTATGTGGGGGAGGGGTCCGAGAGGGAACAATGGTGCTTGCTCTGCTCTCTGCTAGATTTCAGTCACTTCCCCTGCTTCTCCCAAGCAAATTGGGCTCTTTTGGTGCTGATTCCCATGTTGGTGGGCTTGTGTATGTTCTAGGACCCTGTGGGTCTCTCCAACGAACTCTCCTGTGAGGCTGGGAGTTTCATCTGGCACCTCAACCCCCACAGGTGTTTTCAATCAGTGTTTTGAGGCTTTATTTCCCCACACTGGGGCCTTGGGTGTCAAGGTCTGTCTGCTCCCCAGTTTCACCTGGTTTATCTGCATGTGAATATGGGACTGCCCAGTCCACCAGCCACCTTGTGGGCTGCGCCCATCCACAATCCACCACCTCACTGGGTCCTCCAGGCACCACCTTGCATGCCCGGGGTCTACCAGCTGCTTCCTTGCTCACCCAGGGTCTTCCAGCCACTGCTTTGCCACAACCCCTCTCCACCTAGCCGCCCAGCTCCGCCCCTCCTACCAGTCTGGATGAATGTATCTACTTTAACTCCTTGGTCGGCAGACTTCCATACAGTTCAATTTTCTGTCAGTACTCGTTGTTTTTTGTTTCTAAATTGTTGGTGTCCTTATTTAGGTTGTGCAAGGAGGCACAGTGTATCTACCTATGCCTCCATCTTGGCTGGATCAAGTTTTCAATTTCTTGCTCTTCCTCTTCTCCTTCTGGCAACCCTATGATTCTGATGTTGGAATGTTTAAAGTTGTCCTGGAAGTTCCTAAGCCTCTCCTCATTTTTTTGAATTCTTGTTTCTTCATTCTGTTCTGGTTGAGTGCTTATTCTTCCTTCTGCTCCAAATCATTGATTTGCATCCTGGTTTGCTTCCCTTCACTATTGGTCCCCTGTATATTTGTCTGTATTTTGTTTTGCGTAGCCTTCACTTTTTCATCTGTTTTATGACCATACTCCATTTCTGTGAGCATCCTGATTACCAGTATATTGAACTGTGCATATGATAGGTTGGCTATCTCTTCATCACTTAGCTCTATTTTTGGAGCTTTGATCTGTTCTTTCATTTGGGCCATATTACTTTGTCTCGGCATACCTGTTATGTTGTAAGGGGTGGAGTCTTAGGTGCTCACCAGGGCTGGGCAACCCTCTTGGCTGCACTGTGGTGCAGTATGTAAGGGAGGGATCTAAGAGGGAACAATGCTGCTTGCTTGGCTCTTGGCTAGCTTTCAGTCACTTCCCCCACTACCCACAAGCAAATTGGGGCTTTCTGGTACTGATTTCCTGATGAATGGGTTTGTGCATTTTTTAGGACCCTGTGGGTCTTTCCAATGAACCCTCCTGTGAGGCTGGAAGTTTCTCCCTCCGCTACAACCCCCACAGATTTTTACAGCCAAAGATTTTAGGGCTTTCTTTCTCCACACTGGAACCCTGAGTCACACTGTCTGTCTGTCTCACTCCTTAGTTATTCCTCCCAGTTTATCCACATCAAAATGTGGGACCACCCAGTCCACAAGCTGCTGCCTCGCCCACCCTGTCCTCCAGCCACCTTGTCACATGTCCTTTCTGCCCCAGCTACCATCCCCACCCCTCCTGCTGGTCTGAATGAATGTTTCTTCTTTAACCCCTTGGTTGTCAAACTTCCACACAGATTGATTTTTCTGGTAGTTCTGATTATTTTTTGTTTTTAAATTTATTGTCCTTCTTTTGTTGTGCGAGGAGGCAAAGTGTATCTACCTACACCTCCATCTTGGCCACAAGTTGAGAATTTTTGCGTCCATGTTCATCAGGGATGTCGTCCTGTAATTTTCTTTTCTATCAATGTTCTTATTTTGGGTATCTAGGTAATGCTGGCCTCACAAAATGAGCTTGGAAGTGCTCCCTCCTCTTCAATTTTGTGGAATAGTTTGAGAATAATTGGCATTAATTCTTCTTTAAATGTTTTGTAGAATTTACCATTGAGCCATCCAATCCTGGGCTTTTTCTTCGGGATATTTTAAATTAATGATTCAATATCCTTATTCATTATTTGCTTATCAAATTTTCTATTTCTTAATGATCTAGACTTAGTAGATTGTATGTTTTTTTAGGAACTTATCTATTTTTTCTAGGTTATCCAATTCATTGGCGTATAATTGTTCATTATAGTCTCTTATGATTCTTTGTATTTCTGTAGCATCAGTAGTAATTTCTCCTATTTTATTTTTTATTTTATTTATTTTCTTTCTTGCTAAAGATTTGTCAATTTTGTTTATTTTTTCAAAAAAATTTGTCTTAGTTTTGTTGATTTTCTTCTATTGTTTTTCTAGCTTATAGTTCATTTATTTCCACTCTGATCTTTTTGTTTCTTTCTGCTGCTAACTTTGGATTTAGTTTGTTGTTCTTTACCTAGTTCCATGAGGTGTAAAGTTAGGTTGTTTGAGATCTTTTTTCTTAATTAAGCTATGAATATCCATCTTAGAACTGCTTTTGTTGTATCACAAAAGTTTTGGTTTCTATTTTCATTTGTTTAAAGATTTTTTTTTTATTCCCTTTGTTTTCTTCTTTGACTCATTGGTTGTTCACAATGTATCATTTAATTTCCACATATTTGTGAAATTTTCAGTTCTCCTCCTGTTACTGATGTCTAGTTTCATATTCTTGTGGTCAGAAAAGATATTTTATATGATTTCAACCTTCTCGAATTTGTTGAGATTCGTTTTATGAACTAACATATAATCTATCCTGGAGAATGTTCCAGGTACTCACAAGGAGGCTACAGGGCTATCTAATGTTTCCATACTGACTTTCTGTCTTTATATATTTAGATGCTCCTATTTATATATTTATATATCTATATATTTGGATGCTCTGTGTATTTAGAGGATCCTGTTTACAATGATTTTAAATTAGTGATAAGTTTAAGCAATATTTGGGAAACTTTCACAATTAAGTTTGTGCTGCCACATTGGTCAGTATGAGTGGCAGACTCACTGTGAATTCTCCTATGGTTTTTGCTTACACTTGTGCATAAAGGAGATAGCAAATTTTGGTGAAAACTTGGTGACAATTAAAATATATTTTTCCCAATAATTTTACTATAAACTCCAGCTCCAAGTTCAAGGTTTTCTCCATGTCTACTCATACCTCAGGCTCAGTGAAGGAGATCCCAGGGCACCCACCCAATCTCAGGATCCCATTCAATGTCATGACTCACTACAGTGGGATTTCATTATGTATTCATTCATTCAGAGAATACTGAGCACCAGCCTTGTTGCAAATGATGAGATCCAAAGTCAAATAAGATAAGATCCTTGTCCTCAAGCTTCTCAACATCTAGTTAAGGAACAGCATCAAAGATACCATTCCAAAATGTACAATGTAAACAAGCAGGGGAATATGCAATCAGGGATAACACTCAGCGATGGTGAGGTTGGGGTCACTATGGATAGTGACTGTTAATTGTGTCTACCACATAATTCTTTTGAAAATAACTGTGGCATTGTACAGCATGGTTGTGGAAGTTCCGTACCCTTCTTTCTCAGCACTCTCACTCTTGCAAATTTGTCTCAAAGAAATAATTTAGGAGGAAGGACAAAGGGTGGAGGGCAGAGATCCTTCCCCTTCTTCTTCCTGAATGTGTGTGCTCCTCAGGAAGGGGCTGGGTCTCATTCAGCTTGTCCCCCCATGCTGGCACATGTTAGCATTCATGAAGGCCTGTTGGGTGAATGTTTGGGCACTATGCAGTTACAGTGAACAAGAGACAGAGGTGTTGGAAGGGCAGTCCATGAGCCCTGCATTGACCAGGTTCCTCTTTTCTCTTCTAGCCAATAAAATGCCAGGAGAGATGGACAAGCCACTGATCAGCCGCCGCCTGGTGGATAGTGATAGCAACCTGACCGAGGCCTCCAATGAGGCCCCCAAAGTGGGCATCCTGGGTAGTGGGGACTTTGCCCGCTCTCTGGCCACACGTCTGGTGGGCTCTGGCTTCAATGTGGTGGTGGGAAGCCGCAACCCCAAACGCGTGGTTGGGCTGTTCCCATCAGCAGCACAAGTGACTTTCCAGGCAGAGGCAGCAGGCTCCCCTGAGGTCATCTTTGTGGCCACGTTCCGAGAGCACTACTCCTCACTGTGTGGTCTCAGCGACCAGCTAGCAGGCAAGATATTGGTGGATGTGAGCAATCCTACAGAGCAGGAGCACCTTCAGCACCGTGAGTCCAATGCTGAGTACCTGGCCTCTCTCTTCCCCACCTGCGCAGTGGTCAAGGCCTTCAATGTCATCTCTGCCTGGACCTTGCAGGCTGGCCCAAGGGATGGGAACCGGCAGGTAGGTGCTGGGGGAATAACAACCATCATAATAATAATTATAAATGGCTAATTTTCCTTGAGGGCCCTCAGAATACTAAGCTCTTTATGCTCATTGTCTCAGCTCATTTCACATCACTGCAAAGTTCTATTTTATGGAGGAGAAATTTGATGTTTGTGAACTTACACCAAATCCCACAATTGGTAAGCTGGGATTTGAACCCAGAGCCTATGAATCTGAAATTCATATTCTTTCTTCTATGGTAACTTGATTACCTAGGGGGCAAGGAGGAACAGTCTGATGACTTTTTTATGATTAGTCAAGAACAGAAGAAACTTTGCTTTTAAAATTGGACTCAGTAGAGGGAAAGTAGCACACTTAAGTGCCAAGCCCTGAAGAAGCGTGTGTGTCGCAGTCTTTCATCTGTTTATTCCAAGGGCTTCCAAGAACTGAGTAGATTTCTCAAAATAGTCAATAGCATGTTTTTCTGAGGGTGGAAAATGGCTCCACAGAATGGCCAGACCTGCATTCAGTTCTTAGCAGGAGCTCTGACCAAGACAAGGTAGTTTTTAATATCAAGAGGCCAAGCGTTTTTCTGGAGGAATGAGCCGGGATCCACATGTGTGTGAGAACTTCCAGTGAGTTCAGACCAGATGCCCCCTATGCACAGCTCCATGCCAGGCTGTGGGAGAGCACACAGGCATCTGGCCATCCCTGTCTGCTGGGCCTTCTATGCAGCTTGCATTATAGGGTTCACATGTATGGACAGGCCAGGAACAGTGGGTAAATGTTAGGTGAAAGGGCCTGGAGAGAAGAGAACTAGCGTCTGGCTAGGAAAGACTTTGAGGTTGATCTTGGCCTTGGCCCACCTCATGTTGTTATGCACAGGGAGCAGCAGGGATGCCTGGAATGCCCTGCTATTGCAGGCTGAGGAGACATCCTGCAAAGGCACAGACCTCAGTTTCCTCACCTGAAAAACTGGGACAATTGTACCTATCTATAGCCTGTGGTGGGAGTGAGGGATAGTAGATGTAAAGCCCAGTACACAGTTCCTGCTGCGTCAGTGTTGGTAGACCAGACTGACCATAGCAGCGTTGGCAAGGCCCATGGTGGGAAGCAGTGGATTATGAGGCTGGGGCTGGCTTGTGGAAAACCTTGTGTGTTGGCTGAGGGCCACAAGGGGCTGAGGAACATGATCAAAAGAGACACTTCCAGACTGAGGGATAGAACTACACTCATGGCCACATGCAAAGCCCCAGGGCAGACCACAGTCCTTGAAGCACCTATTCCAAGGGCACATGGGGGGTGGCTAGATGGAGGCTGATGGTGATGAACTTGGCAAAATGTTCACTGCTAGGTAAGCCCTGGGTGCTCTTCTTGAGTAGTGGGCATTGCCCAGCAAAGTCTGGGAGACCCCAAGGGGGCACGGAAATACCCCTGGCCTGGAAGTCAGAGCTACCTCTGCTCTCAGCTATACCATTAACTGGCATAGCTGGGCCTCAGTTTTTAGCTACTCAGGGGGAAGTTTGGTCCTGATGCTCTCTGAGACCTTGCCTAGCCCAGTGGCCTGTTTGATTCCCCTTCTCCTTTCTCCCCCAGGTGCCCATCTGTAGTGACCAGCCAGAAGCCAAGCGTGTTGTCTCAGAGCTGGCTCACACCATGGGCTTCATGCCCGTGGACATGGGGTCCCTGGCCTCAGCCCGGGAGGTGGAGGCCATGCCTCTGCACCTCCTCCCGAGCTGGAAGGTGCCTACCATCCTGGCCCTGTGGCTCTTCCTCTTCTTCTATGCCTACAACTTCATCCGGGATGTGCTGCAGCCCTACGTGCAGGAGGGCAAGAACAAGTTCTACAAGTTGCCCCTGTCTGTGGTCAACATGACGCTGCCATGTGTGGCCTATGTGCTGCTGTCGCTGGTCTACCTGCCGGGCACACTGGCAGCCACCCTGCAGCTGTGGCGTGGCACCAAGTACCACCGCTTCCCCGACTGGCTGGACCACTGGCTGCAGCACCGCAAGCAGATTGGCCTGCTCAGTTTCTTCTGCGCTGCCTTGCACGCCGTCTACAGCGTCTGCCTGCCTGTGCGCCTCTCCTACCGCTATGATCTGGTCAACCTCGCTGTCAAGCAGGTATAGCCCATGTCAATGCCCAGTACCAAGGCCAGTCATGCCTGTGGCTGCAGCCTGCTGGTCACTGTCTCATCTGTATCACTAGCCTATGATTCTGCCCTGACTGGGCAGTGCCCATGTCTTGCAGCCTAAAGTTTTGAGTGTCAGTAAACAAAATATGAAAATCCCTATGCTCACGAGCACAGCCAAGGCAGGGGAGACTTAACTGAATACAGCAGTAAGTTATAGAGGATTTTCAGAAGGTTGTGAATGCTAAGGAGAAAAATCAAGCAAGGAGAACAGTGGGGTACAGTTTTAAAGGGTGGTCAGAGGAGGCCTTGCTGAGGGGTGACAGGTGAGCAAAGGCAGGAAGGTGGTGAGAGTGAGCCTGCAGCTACCAGGGGAGCAGCAGAGGCCTCAGGTGGGTGCTGCCTGGCACACATGAGGACCAGCCAGGAAGCCATGTGGCTGGAGATGAGCAAGGAAGAGAGGAGTGTGGCCTGACAGGTTGAAGCCAGACTAAGGAAGCCTTGAACGCTGAGGAGGGCTTTGGCCTTAGACTCAATAAAATAAGAAGTCAGCAAAGCTTTTGAGTAGAGGACTGATGATCCATCTGATGCTTTAACTGGCTCACTCTGGATGTTGGTGGAGAATAGACAATAGGGGGCCAGAGGCAGATGCTGAGAGAACACTTAAAGGCTGTGCGGGATCCCAGATGCGAGGCAATGGAGGTCTAGAGTGGGGTGGAAGCAGCGGAGGGGTGGGGCAGTACTGAAGCCAGAGTACACGATGTTGCTGATGGACATGGGGGTTATCAAAGATGACTTCTAGTTTCCGTCCTAAACACCTGGAAGAATGGTGTTGCCATGAGCTGAGCTGTAGAAGGCTATAGGAGCAAGATTATTTTTGGTGGGGGAAGTAATTTTTCACTCATTTAAGAAACCTGCATGCTGCTCTTTTGCCAGCAGGATTCCTGGGGAATGGGTGGGCTTTCAGGCCAAGCCAGGTAGCAACACAGACAGGATTAGCTGGTAGCTGGACCCACAGAAACAGGGCCCTGGTGCTCTGTCCTGGTACATAAGCTCCCAGGCCCAATTCTGAGGCCCAAACTGAGGTCTGCAAGTGACACTGCCTTTCTGTAATTTCCCCAACCTGCTTAACTCCTCCAGTCCCCAGCCTCCGGACTGGTGTATGGGTCCCACCCACTCCAGGACACTAGTCATCCAACAGAGTTTGGCCCAGGTGCCAGTGAGACACTTGTCATCCACCCCTCTTTCCAGCCCAGATGGTCCCTACAGTTTTTGTTCCAGCTTGGAGCAATGCAGGGATTCTGGTGGATCTGTGCCCTCCCCAGGTGCACCCACCATGAAGCTATCCTTTCAGTGGCTGGGCCACATCTCAGAGCAGGACCAGGAGGTGATGTTGGGTCACTGCCTATGAACCACAGACCTGAGCCCTACTCATTCTCAGCTTCCCTGCTGGCAGCTTCTCAAATGCCCTTGTCCTTTCCCACCCACAGACACCTGGTGCCATGTACCTGTGGGCTTGGGCTTTCATAAGCAAAAGGGAGAACCCCAAACTTCAGGCAGAGAAGTGAGATGCCTGCTGGAAATGAGAGGAAGGGGAAAAATAATAATCACTAACCTTTAAAAAGAGCTTGCTGGGCTTTACATCCTCAGTGTGAATTCTTTTCTTTTTTTTTTTTTAAGATTTTATTTGTGTTTAGAGAGAGGTGAAAAGAGGGAGAAAGAGAGGGAGAGAAACATCAGTGTGCATGATACAACGATCTGTTGCTTCTCACACGCCTCTAACTGGGGACCTGGCCTGCAACCCAGGCATGTGCCCTGACTGGTAATTTAACCAGCGACCTTTGGGTTCACAGGCTGGTGCTTAATCCACTGAGCCACACCAGCCAGGGCTTCAGTATAAATTCATTTAACCCTTATCTCATCCCTATAAGCCAGATGCTATACTACCCTTATTTTACATGAGAAAATTGAGTCACAGGTTAAGTAACTTGACCAAAGTCACACAGTCAGTAAGTGGCAGAACTGAGATTCAGTTCCAGCCATTCTCCTGATCCATGTTCATATCCATGCTGCTTTCCATAGGGGAAACAAATACAAGTGAACAGTTGAGTAAATGATCCCAGAACTCAGGTCATTAACTCATTCATTCACTGAGCACCTACTCTCCCAGGCCTTGGGGTCACAGAAGGGAATAAGACTAGATAATCTTGTTCCTTCTCTTGGCTGGCTGGGGAGCCCTGGAGGGTCTGAAGGCCAGAACCCTGAGCTCTTGTCCTCAAGCATCGCTAATTGGAACAAAGACCTTGACCTTAAACAAGTCACAGCCCACCCCTCTTTTATTCTTAGGGCCCTGATGTATAGACCAAGGTCTCTCCTAGTACTAGTGTTTTGATGCTCTTTGATGATATTTTCTTCGATAAAGGGAGGCTCTGCATGGTTTCTTCAGGACTGGCATAGTGTTTGCTGCCCAGGAGGTGGCAGATTAGGGTGGCAGGCATTTCAGGCAGTGAGTAGGGAAGAAGGTGATGCTGCTTCCTGCCAGAGCCTAAGGCAAACTCATGCCCCACCTTCTGATGGCCATTCTCTAAATTTTCCACCCTACCAAGGCTCTCCTTGATAGTATGTGAAACTCAGTGTTGCCATGATGCAAATACCAGGGCACAGAGGACGCATGCCAGGTAGCTTCCCCCAATTCCAAAGTTCTTTAGGGCTGGAGGCCCCAGTGGAGGTTGCCAGGCAACCATCACTCCCACAGGACTAGATCACTCTCAGAGACAGCAAAGGCCTGCCACGCAAAAATGGGCTTACACTTGTTCTGCAGATTTCTGGAGGCCAGAGCCAGGGTTGATTAGGTATGTTGGAGAGAGGAGGTGGTTAGAGGAAGACTGGGAATTAACACAGAGCAGAGAGAGCAGCCCAGAAGTGGTGCATTGCCTGACCTGGGGGTGCTCAAGCAGGTGCTGGATAATCTGTGAATCAGCCTTGTCCTCAGGCTCAGAGACTGGGCATCTGAGGTTGTTCTGCATTAGCTGGGATTCCATGACTACCCTCAGAGGAGAGCTGGCACTGGAACCCAGGCCTTGAGACTGTGAGGCCATTCTCCTTGCCCCCAGCTCCCACTATGGGCTGCCCCTTCTGCATCCTGCCTACCCCTTCTCTGAGTTGGCACCACTTTCTTCCCACCTATCACCTACCCTTGGGACATGAAGAGGGGCTGACACTGCAGCCCGGCTGGTCCTCCTGGCCCTGGGTCCTTCGACATCTAACCTGCAACCTACAGGGAAACAAATTCCCATGTGAACGCCAGCCACCTTTCATCTTCTGTTGATGAACAACACTCTCATCACTCTCAAGGTGGCCACCTTGGTTAACTCCAAACATGGGAGAATTGCTAGAGGAATGGAGAGCTGCTAGTTCTGTGTCCCAGCTGTGTGTGACACCGTACACCGGGAAGCCCTGAGTACAGCACTGGGGTTCACAGGCTTTTGAAGGGAGCTGGATCTAGATACTCGGGAGGGCTCCACGCCATCCTTTGCTCCCACGCCACCCCTCTGCCCCCACCACTTCCCAGCATCCCTGCAGAGTAGAAATATGAAAGGGAAAAAACAAGACGTTTTGCAAGCAACCATGTGGTATGTGTTTAATCATCCAAACTCTAATTTGTGACGTTAACTGCCTGATTTTTCCGAAATGCAGAAAACAGTGAGTAATAAAGTATACTTGAAGAACAAACAATTTGCAACAAGGAGATGACTTACTTAGTGGTTGGTAACGCTGCAAAGTTGTGAGTAAGATGTCTTTGGACTCAGTTACACAGCAGCCATCTACCCTCTGTGGGGTAATATCAGCCACCTTTCTAGCTGCTACTGACATTTGCTTGGAACACTGGCAGAGTCATAGGATTTTAGACATGAGCTCACCCAACTCTCTCATGTGGAGGAAAAGAAGCCCTGGGTCATAGGTGTGACTCATGGTCAGTATGAGAAGCTGTGTCCCTAGACTCCTGGTTCTTTTGAGGCTTAAAGACACGGGAGTGAGCCAGCCCACCCAAGTTAGAACAGAGGCAATCATTTTTCTCAAATTGCATGAAAAGTACCCAACAGATGGCTTTTTCTTTTTTTTTTTAAACTTTATCTCATAAGCTTTCAACCATTTTGCTTAGCCCAGTAGATTCATTTTTAATATTTTATCTGGTAACTGGGTTTGGCTATTTTTTTCCTGCTGAAATACTTTCTCAAAAGCCTGTATGAGTCATTCTGTTTTGCAAAGCAGAGGCCTGCCTATTAAAGCATTGTCATATTTCCTAATGGAAATACTCTTTCTTGTTCTGCTGGCAGAATTAAAGCACCAGCATTTCATGGTGTTTGTCAGAGAACACCTTGACTTCCAGGAGCTCTGCTGCCTGGTCTAGTTTGGAAATGGTGGTTCTAATGAAAGGACCTTGATAAGTTCTTCCTCATGTGTGCACTCTATGTGTGAGTGTTGGTCAGGCTGGCAGGGGGCTCAGCTGCAAAGATACTCCTGGTGGTGAGGGAAGGGCTAGAAATCTCCAGGCCTGCATTGGTCTCAGATCTGTGTGTCCCTAGAGCTCAGAGGGGGGATCCCAAAGCTCTGTGAGGGCAGGTATCCTTGCTCTCTGCAGCCCAGGGCCTGGCACACAGTAGGTACTTTATAAGTGCTCTCTGGTGTGCTTGGTGAGTGGTTGTCAGTCTCTGTTGCCTGACAGTGGTAAGCCAAAGCTACATGCATCAGACAGAAATGGGGATCTGGGTGGGAAAGTGGGAGCTAGAGTCTCTGACTCAGGAAATGCTGATGGGTTTAGTGTTGGTGTGTCTTTGTGTGCCCCAAATGCAAGGCAGTGATGGAGGCTAGTTGGGGGACCAGGAAGGCAAAGCATCCACAAAGCAAGTGGACAGCTCAAACATGATCCCATCTGACAGGATTCTGAGATAGGAGAGCTTCTTCCTCCCCACTTTTGGGGACTTGGGGATCAGAAAACTGATGATATGATCATGTTTGAAGGGTCTGTATGTCTTGTTGACTTCTCTGACTCTTACCTGGCTCATGTGACCAGTCTGCTTGACTGGACCCAGGCAGATGTGTGAAAGCCGCAGGGAAGGAGCCCATGCCATTGGAGCCAGACTGTCTGGGCCCTGACTCCAGCTCTGCCATCTCCCAGCTGAGTGTGACCATGGGGAAGGTACTTCATCTTTTGGCCTTTTCCCTGTACTGTAAAATGGGGATAAGAGGGACCTCTACCTTGTGAGGTGGTTGTGAGGATTAGAGGATCTGATACTTGAAAAGAACTTAGAACAGAGCCAGGCATGTGTTCTATGTGGTGGAAATGTTAGTCATTACTCTGTGTCTTACACCCGAAGGTATTCACTTGCTCACATCCTAGGGCAGCACCAACCACTGCCCCAGTGTTCATGATTTTCCTTCCATCCACATCAGGTCTTGACCAACAAGAGTCACCTCTGGGTTGAGGAAAATGTTTGGCGGATGGAGATATATCTCTCCCTGGGAGTCCTGGCCCTTGGCACGCTGTCCCTACTGGCTGTCACCTCGCTGCCATCCATTGCCAACTCACTCAACTGGAAGGAGTTCAGCTTCTTTCAGGTAAAGTAGGTCGGCCTCTGTTAGTGAGGCTCAGCCTAGCCTTGCCTCACCTCTCGTGGCCTGGTGCCTTCTCTTTGCAAACTGCCTCAGTTGTGATGGTCCGGACAACAGGGCTACTAGATCAGATGCCAGGGGCTTCCTGGCCCTGAGGACCCATCCAGGTCTCCCCATAAAGGGGCTGCCTGGAAAAAGCCCATCCTTCTGACGTCTGTGGAGACCAGATATAAGCATGTGAAAAAATTAGACAACAGAACACTGAAACCTGGATTAAATAGTATTGATTTCTACAATTTTTGAGCTTCTGGAACAAAATCTTATGATGTGCCATCATTGGACATCTCACTGGTCTAGCTGGAAGTCAGTGAGCCAGTGAGCAAGCCTAGCCAGGCCCCCAGTACCCCCTCTCAACCTGGCCCTGTTGGTCCCTTTCACCCCTTGCTTTGGGCAGGGCACAGGGGAGGTAAGCATAGGGATCACCAGTTGATAGGGAATGAAACGCAGCATTTCTCAAATGACACCATTCCTATGACAAATCCAGAGAAAAGGAGGTCTATAGTCTGAGGAATTTGAGTAAAGGTTTGTTTCTCCCAAGAGAGACACAATGCACTTTGGCACGCCGAGCATTCTAATAATGTCTGCAACAACAAACCTTGTTAACCAGACTTATTTCAGCATTAGCATTATCTGCACTCCACAGAATATGCTTTGAGAGATGCCGCTAATGACAAAAGGTTCTTTATGCATTTATTCATTCAATAACTGATTATTGAGCACTTACTGCATGCCAGCCATAGTGCTAAGCCTGGGATGTGACAGGGAACAAGAGATGCACAGCCACATTTCATTATAGGGACAACAGGGATGGACCTTTTTACATTTCTTTGCCATCTGCCTTTGTTCACATGCAGAGTACAGGATCAGCCCCTCAGCGTTGGTGAATTAACTCATCCCCTCCCATGGATGGGACTGGTACTGGATTCTCCCCCACTATTGTATCAGGACAGAGAATAGCTATCATATCCACCCCCATTGTCAACAAAAATCTTTGCAATCTTCTCTTTGCAGTGAGGACAGAGTACAGGATTCAAAGACGGATGATGGTGCAGTGCTCTTATGTAATCAGAATTAATTTTCCTTCACTAGGACCACTTATATACCTTAGAATAAAACAGAGCTGTGATGGGTTTTTTTTTTAAGTGTGTCTGTTTCTGATTCTTACTGGGTCTGCTTATCCCAGAAGGTCCCCGGATGAGTGATCAGAACCAACACATGCCAGTATTAGAGGGTGAAAAAAGAATTTTATATATTGCCACTAATCCTCATGTATTGCACACCCAAATCTAGGATTTTTCTGTTCCTGCCTGAAGTATCCCAGGGTGCTTGATTTATCCACAATTAAAACAGACTGTAGGTTGCTCATCTCACCAGAAAGTTGCTCCCTTAAGCAGCCACAGATTACAAGGCGGGCTCTGGCTGCCTGGGAAAGCCAGAGGATTTGTTTTATTAGCCAACCTGACTGGGACCTCAGCAGCCACACTCTGCTTTACATATTGAAGGGTCGAAAAGGTAAATATGAAAGTCCTCCTGTCACTGCAAGAGCGAGGGTTTGAGAGGCCAGCAGATGGGAAAAAGGCAGGGCTTTACTTAACGGAAATCAATTGCCAGCATTCTGTCCACAAAAGCAGCAAATGCTCTGCCTCTCCGAGGAGAGAGGAGCGCTGATGGGAGGAGGAGCTATGAGTACCCTGGAGCCCTTCCTACAAGGATGCCGGGAGCCACTGTGAGAGATTATGAGTGAAAGAAAGATAAAAAGCATTTTGCTATTATTCTTAGGGCATGTGGTCACATTTCCATTATCTCTAGCTACCAATCAGCCATTTCTGAGTTAGTGAAAGGCAGCAAGGAAAAGGCCAGGAGACTCCAACCCTGAACATGAGAATGGTCCAGGTCACTGTGTGTGAACTGTGATTGATACTTACTGGTGGTCATGAAATCAATTTAGTTGCTTACAGCCAGCTTTTAAAACATGAAATAGAATAGAATGGGAAAGAAAACATCACAGTACGTATCATGTTGTAAGGATAAATATTTTTTAAGCTGCGTTGCTTCAGTAGTTACATACACATATGTGGTATGCCTGGTTGTGTACTGGGCAGTAGTGTCAAATGTGATTCTCACTCTGAGCCACCATGGAAGATAGTCTGAAGTCACAGAGCTCTCTCGGCCTGTGGACTCAGATGCCTGGGCGTGCCTTGAGATGGCTCTGGAGGCAGGTTTTGCCAGCTTCTTGGGTGACTCATAGGTTTGCATGATGCAGTCAGTGTGTGGCAGTCTCTGGGCGGGGGACACAGGTTTGGAGTCAGCAGACCTGAGTTTCCAGGATTACCACTTTCCAGCCCTGCACCATTAGACAGTTTTTTAGCCTCTCAAAGCATCTGTATCCTCACTTATGTCTGTGTCCACCTCCTGTGGTCATCAGTAGAATTTGAGTTAAGGACATGTAAAGTGTATGAGTTGAAGGTATATAAAAGTCACATGGCAGGAAAGAGAAAAAATAATTTTAAAAACGAGGATACTTTTGCCCTGACTGGTGTGGCTCAGTGGAGTGAGTGCCAGCCTGTGAACCAAAAGGTCACCAGTTTGATTTCTACTCAGGGCACATGCCTGGGATGTGGGTCGGATCCCCAGTTAGGCGTGTGCAAGGGGCAACTGATTGATGTATCTCTCGCACATTGGTGTTTCTCTCCCTCTCTTTCTCCCCCCTCTTTCTCCCTCCCTTCCTCTCTCTCTAAAAATAAATAATTAGAATCTTTAAAAAAAAAACCAAAAAGTTATAGGCATTCATCACCACTAAAACATTATTACAAAAAATGTTAAAGGGACTTCTTCAAAAAGAAGGGAAAAAAGAAACAAATATGAAGAATAAAATGGCAGCAACTATTTACCTATCAATAATCACTTTAAATGCAAATAAATCAAATGCTCCACTCAAAAGACACAGGGTAGTTGAATGGATAAGAAAACAAGACCCATATATATATAAAAGACCCACTTTAGATTGAAAGACATACAAGAGAAATTAAAGGGATGGAAAAAGATATCTCATGCAGAAAAAAAAAAAAACCCTGAAGAAGCAATGCTTATACCAGACAAAATAGACTTTAAAACAAAGGGTATAATAAGAGACAAAGAAGGACATTACATAATGATAAAAGGATCCTTCCAAGAGGATATAACCATTTATACACCCAATGTAGGGGCACCTATATAAAGCAACCAATGATGGACATAAAGGGAGAGGTCGACAACAGTGTACCCATAGTAGGGGACTTTCACACCATTGACATCAATGGATACATCTTCCAGACAGAAAATCAACAAGGAAACAATGGCCTTAAATGACACACTAGATCAGATGGATGTAATTGATGTCTTCAGAGCATTTCACCCCAAAACAACAGAATGTATTCTTTTCAAGTGTGAATGAAACATTTTCTAGGACAGACCACATGTTATGACACAAAACAAGTATAAATAAATTTAAGAAGATCAAAATCATGTCAAGCATCTTCTCTGACCATGAAACTAGAAATCAATCGCAAGAATAAAACTGAAAAACATACGGACAGGGAGGCTAAATAATATGTTACTAAACAGTGTGTTAACAATGAGATCAAGGAAGAAAGCTAAAGATTTCTTGAAACAAATGAAAGTGAGAACACAACAATCCCAAATCCATGGGACACAGTGAAAACAGTCCTAAGAAGGAAATTCATAGCAATACTGGCCCATCTCAACAACAAAAATCTCAAAAAAACAGTCTGAATTTACACTTAAAGGAATTTGAAAAAGAACAACAAAAAAGCCCAAAGTAATTAGAAGGAAGAAAATAATAAAAATCAGAACAGAAATAAATAATTTTTTAGAAATAAATAAATAAATAGAATATAAAAAAATACAAAAGATCAATGAAACCGAGAGCTGGTTCTTTGAAAAGATAAACCTTTAACCAGACTCAAAAAGAAAAAAAAGAGAGGACCCAAATAAATAAAACTAGAAATAAAAGAGGAAAATGACAAATGACACCACAGAAATACAAAGGATTGCACTGGCTGGTATGGCTCAATGGATTGAGTACCAGCCTGTGACTGAAAGGTCACTGGTTCAATTCCCAGTCAGGGCACATGTCTGGGTTGCAGGCCATGTCCCCAGTTGGCATGTGAGAGGCAACCAATCAACATTTCTCTCCCTCTCTTTCTCCCTCCCTTCTTATCTCTCTAAAGTGAATAAATGAAATAAAAAAAAGAAATACAAAGGATTATATGAAACAACTGCAAACAATTATATGCCAACAAATTGGACAATCAGGAAGATAAGGATAAATTCCTGAAAACACACAATCTTCTAAGACATAAGCAAGAAGAAACAGAAAATCTGAACAGACTGATTACAACCAACAAAATCAAATCAGTAATCCAGAAACTTTAACAGGCAAATGTCCTGCACTGGATGGCTTCACTAGTGAATTTTACCAAACATTAAAAGAAGAATTAACACCTACCCTTCTCAAACTATTCCCAAAAATTCAAAGAGAGGTAAGACTCCCAAGCTTATTTAACAGGACCAGCATTACCCTGATTCCAAAATAAGACAAAGGCATCACATTTTGAAAAAGGAAAATTAGCCCTGACCAGTGTGTCTCAGTAGTGAAGCACCAGCCTGTGAACCAAAAGGTCACCAGTTCAAGTCCTGGTCAGAGCACATGCCTGGGTTACAGACCAGGTCCCTGGTTGGGTGCATGCGAGAGGCAATCTCTCTCATGCATTGATGTTTCTCTCCCTCTCTTTCTTCCTCCCACCCCCTCTTTCCAAAAATAAATAAATAAAATCTTTTTGAGAAAGAACATTATAAGCCAGTATGCCTGATTAACATAGATGCAAAAATCCTCAACAAAACATTAGTAAATTGAATTCAGCTACAAAGATTATACACCATGATCAAATGGAATTTAATTCTGGGATGCAAGGTTGTTTCAGTATTTACAAATCAATTAATGTGATGTATCACATAAACAGAATGAAGGATAAAAATCATATGATCATATCAACATATGCAGAAAAAGCATTTGACAAAACTCAGTACGCATTTATGGTAAAAACCTTCAGCAAAGTGGGAATAGATGGTACACACCTCAACATAATAAAAGCCATATATGCCAGCCAGGGCAGTAATTTTTTTCTGATATATATTCTCAGGCAAGGAAAACAAAAGAAAGATTTAAAAATGGTACTACATCAAACTAAAAAGTTTTTGCACAGCAAAGGAAGCCATCAACAAAATGAAAAGACAACCCACTGAAGAGGAGAACGTATTCACCAATGATACATCTGACAAGGAGTTAATATCCACAATTTATAAAGTACTCATATATCAACACCTAAAAAACCCCACTGCAATGTAAAAATGGGCTGAGGACCTCAACAGACACTTCTCCAAAGAGGACATACAGATGGCCAATATACATACAAAAAGATGCTCATTGTCACTAATCATCAAAGAAATGCAAATTAAAACCACAGTGAAGGACCTGGCCTGGTAACCCAGTTGGTTAGAGCATCCTCCCAATATGCCAAGGTTGCAGGTTTGATCTCCAGCCAGGGCACATACAAGAATCAACCAATGAGTGCTTAAATAAGTGGAACGACAAACCTCTCTCTCTCTCTCAAATCAATAAATAAAAAAAATGAAAAAGAAAACACAGTGAGACATTACCTCATACCGGTTAGAATGGCTATCATCAATAAGTCAACAAACAATAAGTGTTAGCAAGGAGGTTAGAAAAGGAAACCCTCGTGCCCTGTTGGTGGGAATGCAGATTTGTAAAGCCACTCAGGAAAACAGTATGGAGGTTCCTCAAAAAATTAGAAATGGAATTATGTTGCTACCCAGCAGTTCTGCTTCTGGGAATTTAATCAAAGGAACCCAAAATACTAATTCAGAAAGATGTATTCACCCCTGTGTTCATTGCAGCACTGTCTACAATAGCCAATACATGGAAGTGCAACCCAAGTGACCATCGTGGGTAAAAAAGATGTGGTACATATATACAGTGGAATATTATGGGGCCGTAAAAAAGAAGAATGAAATCTTACCATTTGCAACAGCATGGATGGACCTAGAGTGTATAATTCTAAGCGAAATAAATCAGAGAAAGAAAAATACCATATGATTTCACCTAACGGTGGAATCTAAAGAACAAAATAAATGAGCAAACAGAAGAGAATCAGACTCATAGATGCAGAAAACAAACTGATGGTGGCCAGAGGGGAGCAGGTTGGGAGACTGGGTGAAAGCAGTGAAGAGAATAAGAAGTAAAAATCGGTAGTTATGAAACAGTCACTGGATGTAAAGTGCAGCACAGGAGATATAGCCAATAATAGTGTAATAACTGTGTATGGGGCTAGATGGGTGCTTGGAAAATCAGTGGGATCAGTTTGTAAATTATATAATTGTCTAACCACTAAAGCTACACCTGAAACTAGCAAAATAATATTGAATGTCAACTGTAATTGAAAAGTAAAATTTTTAAAAAGGAGAGAAAAAACTGTTAGATTACAAAATACTCAGGTAGGTGCAGCTCACCTAGTCAGAGAAATTGGAGTTCAGTTCTTAGCACCTCAGGTAGAGGAACTTCATGTGGCCTCACCCACCCCAGCCGCTGGCCAGAAATAATGACAGAAACTAGCTCCAACCCAACTTTGGGAGCACTTGTCCAGTGCCCCTAGATGCCACAGTGACTGAGCACCAGTAGGAACCACCCACCATCTGGCTGCTGCTTTTTTGCTAACAAGCTTATGTGTAATAAAAATGGCTCTAATATTCTTTAGGTCCATCCATGCTGTCATAAATGGAAAGATTTCGTTCCTTTTTATGACAGAGTAATATTCCATAGCATATATGTACCACCGCTTTTTTTCCACTCGTCTATTGATGGGCACCTGGGTTTCTTCCGTAGCTTGGCCATTGTAAATAACACTGTGATGAACATAGGGGTGCATATATGCTTTCAAATGAGTGTTTTGAGTGTCTTCAGATAAATACCCAAAACTGGAATTGCTGGCTTATAAGGCATTTCCATTTTTAATTTCTTAAGGAAATGCCATACTGTTTTCCATAGTGGTTTCATCAGTTTGCATTCCACCAACAGTGCATGAAGTTTCCTCTTCTCCACATCCTCACATGAGATAAGTTAGACAAATACCTATGATTTCACTTGTATGTGGAATCTAAAGAACAAAACCAACCAACAACGTTGAAACAGATGCATAGACAGAGAGAGTAGACTGGTGGTTGCCAGAGGGTAGAGCGGTTGGGGAACTGGGTGAAAGTGGTGAAGAGATTAAGAAGTACAAATTGGTAGTTACAAAATAATCTCTGAGATGTAAAGTACAGCATAGAGAATATAGTTAATGGTATTGTAATGGCTCTGTGCGGTGCCAGGTGGGTACAGGAAATATTGAGAGGACCAATATATGGTTATCTAACTACAATGTTGGATACCTGAAACTAATACATAATAATATTGAAAGTAAACTATAATTAAAAAAGAAAAATAAACAAGAAATATAATATAATATGTAACATAATATTGTTTGTTTTTTTTTAAATGACCCTAGCTTGTGCAATGTGGGTATTAAGTGCCCCATGAGAATGCTTCTTTCTTTTGTCCTCCTTTTGGCTGTTCTGGGATTTTTGGTTTGCAGGCTGGCACTCAATTTACTGAGCCATACCAGCCAGAGCTTGTTCTGGGATTTTTACATTGTTCCCAAGGAGACAGAGTTTAGGGAAACAAACTTGGAATCCTACAGGTTTTCACTGGGATTGGATGGTCACAAGTCCCTTTGTTTCTGACTGGCCTTTGGGTGTCAGCACTCTCTGTGAACCCTGCCCCTGGATGGGGCTTCCTGCCATCTGTCACTATGGGATTTGGGGCAGCAAAAGGATGAAGATGTATGAACCGGAGCCCCAGTTCCATACTCCCTGTGTATGTCCCACATGCCCAGCACAATCCACTTTCCACTTAGGTGCTGGGGAGAGTGGCTCCTGGGCATGTCACCGAGGGAGATGCTAAGGCCCCACTAGGGCCACCAGGGCTAGGATCCCAGACCTGGGTGGGTTCTCATTGGTGCAGCATCTGAGAAGCCCCACAATGCAGAGTGTGAGCACATCAAGGCCCTTAGTGGGTCTTCATCAAAGGAGCAGATAGGTCCAGCTTCATCCCAACTAATGGCCTGGCAGAGGAGCTGTGAGAACTTAACCTGCAGCTAAAAGGGCTGCATGATGAGAATCTCCTAAATCAGTGGTTCTTTGTCCTGGCTGGACATTGACATAATTGCCAAACTCCTTTTTAGATGCCTGAGCCTTGGGCATTAATATGTTTTCCCAACCTCCTCAGGTGATTTTAATGTAATGCCAGATTTGAAAACCACAGTCTCAAACTATAATAAACTCTCATGGATAAAAGGCACATCCCAACCATCTCAGCAAACCCCATAAATCCGCACAAGTAGGTGGAACACGGGTTTGGGGCTGGGTTGCTGGTTGGGGACTGTCAGGATGGTCATCAGGATTGTTTGAGACTAATTTCTGATGATCGATCCTGGGACCTTCTTATTTCCCCCCTCAATTTATTTTATTGGAGTAAAATACACATAACATCTATGGTTATCATCTTAACCATTTCTATATAACTATATATTCAGAGGCATTAAGTACAATCATAATGTTGTACTACCATCACCACCATCCACCTCCAGAACTCTTTTTATCTTGCAAACTAAAACTCAGTATCCGTTAAATAAAAATGTCCCATTCTCCCGCACACCCACCCCAGCCCCTGACAACAACCGTTCTACTTCTGTCTCTGATTTTGATTGCTCAGGTGCCTCATAGAAATAGAGTCATATAGTGTCTTTCTTTTTGTGACTGGTTCATCTCACATGTGTCAAAATTTCCCTTCCTTTTAAGGCTTAATAATATTCATATATATAATATATATTATACTTTATATAATATATATTAGAATATTATTCATCTGTCAATAGGCACTTCTATATTTTAGCTACTGTGAATAATGCTGCTATGAAAGTGGATGTACGCATCTCTCTGAAGACCCTGTTTCAATCTTTTGGATATCCAGAAGTGAAATTGCTGGATCACATGGTAATTCCATTTTTATTATTTGAGGAACTGCCAGACTGTTTTTCACAGTGGCCGCACCACTTTACATTCCCTCCAACAGTGCACTTGTTTCCAGTTTCTCCACATCCTCACCATCACTTGTAATTTCCTGGTGTTTTTTATAATAGCCATCCTAATGGGTATCTCATTGTGGTTTTGATTTGCCTGTCCCTAATGATTAGTGATGTTGAACATCTCTTCATGTGTTATTGGCCACTCATATATCTTCTCTGGAGAAATTTCTATTCAATTCCTTTGCCTGTTTTTGAATTGTGTTGTTTTTGTTTTGTTTTATTTTGTTTTTCTTGTTGAGTTTAAGAGATCTCTACATATTCTGGATATTAATCCCTCGACAGATATATGATTTGCAATTATCTTCTCAGAGCTTGGAAACCCAGTCTTCTTCCATATCAATAGATCAGAACTTAGAAAAGGTTGGTGTTGTTCACAGCTTGCTAGGAGATTTGGAATTTTGATAGATTCATCTGGAATTGACAAGGATTTGGTTACATGTGACTCACAGTCGAAGAGTTCTCAATTTGGGGACTGACCATTTTAACATGACACATGGTGGAACTGGGTAGTGGCACAGAACCAGCCATGGCTTTGCCCAACTGGCTATGTTAAGCCAGGAAGTTGTTAAGGATGGGATAAAAGCATCCTTGATGTGGTCACAAAGCCAAGAACGGCCAGAGGTGGCTAGGAAGGGCAGAGATTGGGGATCTTTGGCAGCTAGTATTTTATTTGGAGTCAAAAATGTTGCACTTGGGAATCTTTGTATGAACATATAATAAATAGCCATTAGAAAAATGTTTATTATTATATTATTAAAAGCATTATACGCAATTTTTCCAAAACATGTTCCTCCATGTACTGAGGTTCACCATCCTGGTGTTTGTAACAGAGCAAGTACCAGCAAAGCTCCCCCACACTAGGGAGGAGGGAGAATGAGGCACGGTAGCAGAATCAAACCCACTTAAACGTCTGTTCTGAGGGAAGCGCAAACAAGACGGTGTCTCTTAGCTGAGCCCCTGGTGCAGTGCTAACAAGCTGGGCTGAAAGGAAATCCAAGAGGCCCAATTGCAGCTTCTCTTTGGAAAACTCAAAACTGACCTGTAAAGAGGACCCTGAGGTACCGTCATGCTGCCACATTTCAATGAAACCTTTGCACTGTGTACTTGGAGAAAGCGCATTTGTGTTCACTGCTTGATGGATCACTGCTGTTTTCATTCATTATGTAACCAACACTGGTCTCTCCTGCCCCAGATCTCTCCGTGGCTCCTCCGTGGTGCTTACAGAATCAATCAGACTTGCCTGTGCCTCTCCTCCCTGCCCCCCTAAAGCCCTAACCCTGGTTGCTCTCTCCTCTCCATCTGCCTGCCTTCTCTGGGACCTGGAGAATGCTGGTCTGCACAGCACTGCCCCTTCATCTCCGACTTCAGTGTTTGGAATCACTTCTCACTGAGGCTGAGTGACTCTTCCAGGTTCACAGCACCAGTCAAGACCAGCACCAGTGATAGAATCTAGAGTGTATCACTTGTAGTTCAGCAGAAACCTTTGTATTTGGCAGTATACCAGCTTTTTAAATATATATATTTAAAAATACATACATATATGTATGTATAAATATTTATATTCATATATTATGTTTATATATTTATATATTAAATTATATCATTATATAAATGTTATATATAATTTACATATCTATATATAAATATAGATATATTTAGAAACAAAACAAGCAACAAATTGTGTATATATCTGTAACAAATTGGGATCTGTTTTGACATTGAACCATATTGGGGCCCAAAGTGTGCCACACACACTAGGAGGGAGCGTTTGACACAGTGACAAATGTGGAGACTGAGGTTCAGTGCAGCTCCAGGTCCGTCCGAGTTAACAGTCCGCCTGCTGTATTTGCAGTGAGCATTTTCCTCTGGGCTGTTCAAGCAAAAAATGTAACTAACCCCTTCTGCTCCTTTTGCTCTTATTTGGAAATTTTAGTTTTAGTGTTTAAGTGGCATAGATTAATAGAGTTGGGGTTTTATTTTTAAGAAAAATTCACAAGCTAACTTCCACTTAATCCATATCCTTTATTTTATTGAAATAATTACCTTAAGAAAAGAGTCTTCTTGGGAGTATGTTGTCATTTAAAGAGATTTCCCTTCATTTAAACTAAATTACTGTTTTATTTTGATCTGCCTATTTCTGTGTATTTGTCTTGATAGTGCTTGTATCCTATTTGGTGTACTGAGCAAATAAAACTTTCATTTAAAAAAAGGAAAGAAAAAAACCTGACATACGGAAGGTTCCTGAGGCTGAAATTACAGAGCAGCACTTCCCGGTTATTCTCACGTGTGGCTCCCACAGAACTCGTTTGTGGGCAGTTGACCAGGAGCTAATCTCAGCTGGAAGTGAGCGGTGTGTGGCTTAAGGGGCAGGGCGCCCCGTTGTAGCCTGGCCTGGACTGCTTTGGCTAGGATTTGCAAAGGTCTTGATCTCCCTGTGGTCATTAAGCTCCTGTCCAGCAGGAGAGTCAGTTCCGCCTGGTATTCATGACTCAGTGTGTGGGCAGGAGGAGAGGGACCAGCACCCACAAAGAGCTTCTGTGTGGTGTCCTGGGCGTTGTACACAGTGTCAGGTCACCCGGCCTCAGGCCCCAGTCAGCTGCTGCTGATGCCAAGTCCAAGTGCCAAGTAGATTTTTTAGTTTTCATTTACCTTTAAATCAACTTAAAATCAATTCCCTTTGTTATCTGGGCTTAAGCCAAGCATTACCTGTGAAATGAAGACTTCAGTGTGCTGGTAGGCACTTGTTTACTCTAATATACACTAAAACATACACAAAACTGCTAAAATATTTCTAAACTTCTTTGAACATCTAAAGTCCTCTGGCAAAATGGGAGGGGGTTTGGGGGGGGGGGCTGGGTGAAAGAGGTGAAGAGATTAGGAAGTACAAATTGGCAGCTACAGAATAGTCATGGGGATGTACAGTATAGGTAATATGGTCAATACTATTGTAATAATTATATATAGTGTCAGGTGGGTATTGGATTTATCTGGGTGATCACTTAGTAGGTTATATAGTGTCTAGTCACTGGGTTGTACACCTGAAACCAATATAATATTGTATGTCAGCTGTAATTGAAAAATAAACAATTATTTAAAGTCAAATAAAATAAAATGAGGTCCACTCTCAGTGTCCAAAGGTATGAATAACAGTAATTTTATTGAATCCTCATGAATCAATCAATCTTTATATACCTTAAGGATAGAAACATTTTCCTGTTTTTCTGTTGGGGAAACTGAGGCTTAGGGAGTTTAGGTAGTGATAAGATCATGCAGAGTGTGAGTGACAGGGCAGGGATTTGAACCCAGAGCCCTGACGGCTAAAGTCACACTCCTTCCTTCCCCTCTGTGGGCATGCAGTGACCCAGTGGTGGAATCACTGTGTTCATCATCCCCTGGCCCTCACTCCAGCCTTCTTTCTTCTGCAGTCCACTCTAGGTTTTGTGGCCCTGGTGCTGAGCACCCTGCACACGCTCACCTACGGCTGGACCCGCGCCTTCGAGGAGAGCCGCTACAAGTTCTACCTGCCTCCCACCTTCACACTCACGCTGCTGGTACCCTGCGTCATCATCCTGGCCAAGGTCCTGTTCTTCCTGCCCTGCTTAAGGCACAAACTCTCCAAGATCCGTAGGGGCTGGGAGAAGGACAACGCTGTCAAGTTCACACTGCCAACGGACCATGCCTCGACCCAGAAGACAAGCCATGTGTGAGGAGCTTGCACCTGTCTTTGGAAACCAGATGCAGGCAGGACAGTGCCCTGAGACTGTTTGGACCTTTTTTCCCTGATTGAGCAGTATGGTGTAATTGTGCACAAATTGGTGGTTTGAGGTCTGAATTCCTGAGATGCTTATGTATTCAGTAATATTCAGAATGACACACATGTGCGTGTGATATATAGGTTCATATATATTTCATATATATATCTATATATATCTATATATATATATAGATAGATAGATCTATCAGGATTTGCAATTATACTCAGCTAAAATGTTGAGTCCCTAAGATTTTCAACTTTTAGATTTAAAAGCAAGTGCCAGATGTTAGGAGAACAGCAGCTCACATTCTTGTGGCACTTGCAGAGATATACACACACTTTTTGCACAGAAAAGGAAATGAGGGGCTTGTCCCTTGGTGGAGTCGATCCATTTGTGCCTCCCACTCCTTTTTTGCTACTTTCCCAAGGCTTTTGTAGAGCTGGGGCTCTAAGGTGGCAGCCTAGAGTCTGACTCCATCTGGCACCAAGCTGAAGAGTTGCTAGTGAGAAGGGGTGCAGCTCCTTCCCTGACCAACCACCTTTGGGTGGAGCGGGGATGGGTGGAGAGGGAATCCTGGTGTCTGTGCCCTGGCAATCAATTGAAGGCCCTTCCTTTGCCAGGTAGGAGGGTAAGGAGGGAGGTTGGGGCTGAAGCTGCTCCCCCTAATCCTCCCCAAGATGGGAGTTTTTTTCCTTAAAGTCAGAAGTCACCACTGTGGCTGCAAATTGTCCTCCTGTGGGAGTGTGAAGTCACCTCCTTCCCGGAGCCACTAATGAACCCCATCTTGAGAACAAGTGTAATGTCTTTGCTTCCTTTAAGTTGGCGATGACCGTTCTTTTGACCGCTGTGCCTTCTCACTTTTATATCATTAGTGTGAATGTGTCCAAGAAGGCCTGGAACAAGCCCTGTAACAGTCAGTGCAGGGGAAGGGAGCACAAGGCAGAGCACTCGGAGTCACAGGGAGCCTTTCCTGAGCCCGCCCAGGGGGCTGAAGGACTGGCTGTCTTCATTAAATTGGTCCTGTGGAAAAACACTGGGATCTCTTCAAATGTCTTCTGCTGCTACAGGGCAGAGAGCCTGCCTTCCAAGCACCCAGAAAACTACACTGGTCGAAGTTCCTCTTAAAGAAGAGTTACATTTCAAAATAGCCGGGAGTGTCTTCTCCACCAAAGCTACAAACTTGAAATTCTGCCCCAAAGCCTAAGAGGCTGGACCACAGCCAGGGCCATAGGACATGTGCCCCTGAATCATATGCCATCCTCACTGATTCATACTGAAACTGTTTTTACTTCCCCTGTGAACAAGTGTTCTCCACTGAGCCCCACCCCCCAGCCCCCAGCTCCTGGCAGAGCAAGGTCATCTGTCATTTCCACAGAAAAAGCACTTTGAATACAAAGACGGTAAGATCCTAATGAGACATTAGTGAGATGCACAGTGAACTCTACTCTGAGTGGGGGACTGTGGGTCAAATTCATATTTCTTAGATCTCCTGGGCCAGAGGGCATGTTAGGGTGAACAAAGAGTCCAGCGGGCAAAGGCTGAGCAGATTGTGCTGGAGTGAAAGGATGCCCCTGCCCCCCGGGGGGAGGCCTCATGTGTTCATGTCTGTGGAGTGCATCAGGGTCCTTCAGTGAAAAGGGAAAAAAAAAAGCCAAATGCAAGAATATCTCATTAAGCCAGTGACTGATGGCAGGAAGGCAGTGCCGCAAAGCTGTTGCTTCCTGCAAATATTTTCTGTCTGCTGCTCCAACACTGAGCAGCAGGTGCTGGTCTCCTAAATTAGCCCTGATGGGGTGGCCTTAGAGAGGCTCTCTGCAAAGGGGCAGATGAGGCAGAGGTTTCAGCCCTTGCTTGGCAAAATGAGAGCCCAGCAGTTTCCCTCTGACAGGTAACAGGGAGAATATGGCCAGGTGAAACCCACCTAGGATCTGCAACCCCAGTCAGTATTGTCTGCCTTCCTTCTCCGAGCCTTCCTGGGCCTTGGGATTATTCCTTATACCAAAGATGCTGACAGAGCGAAGTCCAGTAGGGACCCTCCCCTTCACACCCACATCCTGATGCAGGTGCTCCTCAGGAGGGAAAGGGTGCCAAGATGGATGGCAGGAAGGAACAGACAACAAAGGACCTGCCCACCTGCCAACTGGATAACCAGCTCATAAAAGGTATGGAGGGCTATGGACTTGGCCTTGACTTGTGTCTGCAGCTGCTCTTCTCTTCCTCACCAAGCAGTTGGCAACAGCAGCCCCAAGAGAGCAAATCACTCCCTTAGAGCCTGGGAAATTCTATGTGCCTCTGGGTATAAAAGTGCCTAAACCAACATGCTCTGGGAATCCTAAATGCCACATCAGAGGTTGATGTTTAAAATGTATGCCATTGAAAGAGTCTAATTTTTACCTTGTAGAGCTTGTCTAAGAAGCAGCAAAAATAAACATCTACCCTTCTGTGAGTTTCAGGCTTTTATTTCTGTCCTGTCAGTCACCTGCCCGCCCACTCATTCATTTGTTCATTGGCTTGATAAGCCTTGTGACGAGCTTGCTCGGAGTTAGGCAGCGTGCAAGGTGAGCACAGAATGATCTGGGCCAGAGCTCCCCTCTGGGAAAGGGCAGAGCAGACATGCAGATGTACAACCACAGGCTAGTAAGGAAACCTGCAAGATCCAGGTGACAAAGTGCAGGGGGATGTGAAAGGAGCACCCAACACCAGCAGAGGGGCTGGGAAGGCTTCCTAGAGGGTGCAGTGTCTGTGCTGTGTCTGAGGACTGCAGCCTTGAGGGAAGGTTAGAGCAGCGGTGCTTCTAGAAATATAATGTACATGTGAGTCACTTAGGGATCTTGTTCACACACAGGTTCTCATTCGTTGGCCTGGGATGAGGCCTGAGACTGTGCATTTCTAATAAGCTCCCAAATGACATGGATGGTGTTGATCTGTAGACATGTAACAGGGTGCAGCCAAGAGGGGAGGCCCAAATAGGGATTTGTAATGGGGTCCAGAGCTCAAGGTGTCCAGGAAATATTAGAAAAATATATAGGATGTCCTCACCACCCCACAAGGCTGAGCTGAGGGATGGGACACATGGAGCAGAATCATTGGAAGCTGTGTTGTATAGCAACAGCTTTGCAGCTAACCTCTGGCATGGCCATTTAACATATCTATAACTTTAACTGGTTTCATAGATATGTTAAATAGCTGTGGCCATGTTTTGAGCCAGTGGGATGGAGTGACTTCCTCCCAAGATGTAACTGGGAGGCAGCTCCCACTGGTTACAGTGCCTGCATGAGAGCTTGGAGAAGATTGGCTCCATGCCACAGGGCCACACCTGCCAGACTTACCATGGTAGCCCAGTAAAGCTGGAAGAATACAGGAATGTGGGAGGAGTCAGAAATGGGGCCCGCAGAGGAAGATTGGCCTGGGTATTTAAACCCTGGCTGTGGCAGCCATACCGGAGAGGACCACACAGACGTAGCGGTAGAAAGGGATAACCACATAGCTTTGTCAGAGTGGGGACCCCGCGGCTTTGGCGAGAGGACCATACAGCTTTGGGGTGCTCCTTTTGGCCACATGGCTTAGGATGCAGGAGAGAACTTGCCTGGAAGAAAAGGGGTGAAAGGACTCTTGTTGGTGGGCCATGAGAAGGTGCCACATGGATTTGGATTAACTGGAGATCATGGCAGCAACACAGCTGATGGTGCTGGGAGGCCAAATCATGGACTTCTACTCCTTTTCCTGAGATTCGGTACCCCAGACTGGGCAGAGGGAGAAGGAAGGACTTTATGTGTCTGTGGGTATTCTATAGGACTTTAGTATTTTAATGAAGACATTTAGTCACTATTCTAAGTTTGTATAGCTTTTAAATAAATCTTTCCTTTTCACAAATCTCTGGCATTAAGAGATATCTTTCATCTGGCGGTGGGCATAGCAAACCTAGTGGGGGTCCCTTTCAGTAATAGTATTATCGTACACCCGCCTTGGGTCTGCTCTATAACAGACACTCTGAGTAACAAGGACTTAGATGGATCCTTTTGTTCTGCTGTGCTGTAGTCAGCAGCCCACAAACCAGTGGACACAGCTCTCTCTGCTGCCCCATGAATCTTCCCCAGGATCCAATGCCCTGGCCATCCTGGTGAGCTATGACTCGGCATACTGCCCATATTGCTGCAACCACCTTGTTTTCTTTTCTTTTTTTTTTAAAGAGAGGTGAGGAGGGAGATAAAGAGGGAGAGAAACATTGATGTGCAAGAGATACATCCATAGGTTACCTTTCACATGTCCCCAACTGGGGACCTGGCCAGCAACCCAGTCACCTGACTGGGAATCCAACCAGTGACCTTTCAGTTCACAGCCAACACTCAATCCACAGCCCACACCAGCCAGAGCACCACCTTGTTTTCTTAAAGTCAGAGGTGAGGCCATGCACTTTGTGCTCCCTGTTAGGATGCCCCCTGGTGGTCCCATACATGAGCTCTGAGTCCATCGGGAAAACAATAACTCTTCAGAAACCACCCATCATGCAGTCAAGCTTTTCTGCTGAAGCAGGCAGAACTGCTTTCCTGGGCAAGGTGGAAAAAAAGAAACCCATGTGCAGAAAGCATACTAATGCTATAAGCCATTTCTTGGGAACAATAATCAAAAAGATGGCCTTGCCATTCTGAGCCCATGATAATTGTGTTCTAAAGAAAGAACCATGGCCAGAAAACAATTTCACTACAAATAATTGTCAACGAGAAAAATAATCTTTTGCTTAGAGGTTTGTTTTTCTACTCTGTGTCTTCCCACACAAAACACTGGGAGAGTTAAATATGAAAAGAAGTGATAAAATATTTTGATGAAAAGTCACTATTCAGGTAACTCACATAACAACTAGGGAGCAACCAAAATAATTCATATTAGTTAAAGAGACAAATTATCATTCAGCTATTTGATGAGCTGAATCTTTTCCAAAAGCAGTGAAGTGGGTCCTTGGAAATACAGAAGGTTGCTTGCACTGGGTCACTTCCTTGCCTCTTTACAATGAGGAAGTTGGTACTACTAGAGCAGAAATTCAGTCCCACCAGACCGGCACCAACCTTTTCTAACAAATATGTTGAAAATCCATTTTTATTAATTTAAAATGAGATTCAGAAATAATATAACCAATCTATACATACAGATTTTTTAAATCAACTTAAGGTCCTCATTGAAATATAAAGTAGAAATAAGCTATTTTATTCTAAAAATATATATATTACTAAAATGAATGGTAATTATTGTAAATAATGATCTTACAATGAGTAGTTTTCAGAGAAATACAATGATACTCAATGAAATATCAACCCTTTCTTTTTAAGGATTTTATTTATTTATTTTTAGAGGAAAAGGGAGGGAGAAAGAGAAGGAGAGATACATCAATGTGTGGTTGCTTCTCACACGCCCCCTACTGGGCTCCTGGCCCACAACCCAGGCATGAGCCCTGACCAGGAATTGAACTGGCAACCCTTTGGTGTTCAGGCCAGCACTCAATCCACAGAGCCACACCAGCCAGGGCTTGTTGGTGAGCTGAATCTTTTTGTTGACCCTTTTAATAACTGACATTTTAAAATAAGGGCTGAACAAGTATGGGGGCAGTGAGAGAGAGTGCATTCATGAACTGTGAGTGCTTTAAACTGCTGAATACTGTAGAGAAGTCAAGCAGAGCAAAGACAGATGCCACTGGATTTGGAAACATGGAAAATTCATGGTAAAAATTTCACTGGAGTGTTGGGGGTACAATCAAGATGGGTGGGCAATGAATGACAAGTAAGGAAATGAAGACTAATTCTGAACACCTCTTGAGATTTGGCTGTGAAGCAGAGGAGAGAGAGGGTTTGTAGTGGGAAAGCTATAGGGAAATACAAAATGGTTTGGTTATTTTGTCCATAGTTCTGGCATGAACATAATTTAAATGTTTCTGGGAGAGAAGAAAAAGAACAAGCATGGATGAAGATGAGAAAGTGAGAATGAGCAAAGGTAGCTATAGCAAGGAGGGGGGCAGGCTGTCTTTTAAATTTAAGAGAAAAGGATCAGTGCCAATGAGGGAAGGGTTAAGCTTTGGCGATGTGAGGTGTGGCGGTTCTCTCTGCAGATGTCTACATCCTTTGTATAAAAGTACTCAGTGCCACCTGCTGAGAGTGACAGGGAAGGAAAAAGGTTTGGCTCTGAGGGTTGAAGAGGAAGGAAAAGGTTAAAAATAATTGGAGAAAGTGAAAAGGGAGTTGATCGGAGAAACATGGCAGTGGTAGCCAAAGCAAAAAACAAAACAAACATACACTTGTTTATAGCTTTTTTTGGAGGGGGGTGTCTAATGTGAAACATACTGATTGTGTTTCCTGGAAAGTATGCAAAGTGGAGTTTTTGATCCATTAAATTTTGTTTTCCCCACCAATTTTTGTAATCATTCCAGATACTTGATTTTAGTCCAGTTTGATCTCTAATAGTTACTCAAAATGCTTTGGCTTCATTTTTGTTTTCTATGTTCAGAAATGAACGATCACACATGGAACTCTTGATGCACTTAGCAACAAAAAATTTTCTACTGCCAATCCTCCTATAACATAAATAACCAACCCCTCGTTTAAGTGTTGAGTTCACTTATTGGACCAGAAACCTAGCTTATTTCCATCAAACACAGAGCCTATTCTTGAAAAATCTAATTTTACTCAACAATTAAAACTTTCCTCCAACTAGAGAAGTTATCAAGGCTTTCATTTCCAGAAGAGATTTTCTGAGACAAAGCAACTAGTTCCTGGACAAAAGACATACTTTTTAAAGCTGAACTTGTTATCAGAAAGAGAACTTGGCCCTGAGTGGGTCTTGGGGACACGGTCAGGGGTTAGCCTGGGATGAGCTGCAACTGCCCAGTGCTCCCTGGTTGCAAGTCTCACAAGGGCCCTTAGAGTTTAGGAGATGCATGCCTGTGGGGGAAGAGAATGGGGAAGGGAAAGGCTTGGGCAAGCTACTAGGTGGGAAAGCATGCACTAGGACCTTTGTTTTGAGGGTTTTTGAAGGCTGGGGGTTTAAGAGAGGTCTTGGGGAGGATCTCAATGGGATATTCATCAGTTTTATGCTGATGTACCAAAGGGAGATTTATCCCCTTAACTTTGTCTGTCTTTGGGTGTGGTTGGCAAATGGACCTGATTTGATTTCCACTATCTCCCCAAGTACACTAATTCAAGCTATTTACTCTCTGGTTGGGGAGATATGTAAACCATTTACTCTTAAGTGTCCTTAGTTATAGAAAATAGGATTTTGTGATTTACTAGATGGCTGTAATTGCTTGGCTGTCTATCTGTTTCAGCTTCCCTATTCTGCTTGCCCTAGCTTACTAGCCTGTTTAAAACTCTTGGGAGGTTAAGAGAAATCAACAGGGCAAACGATAAGTGAGAAAACATACACACACACAAAAAAAAAATAAACAAACAGAACAATCCTCTCCTTGGCTCCTGGCAGAAACAAATTCAAGTCCTTTCTGGAGAAAAACAACCTCAGCTCAGATCAACCAATAGGAGCTCAAATCTAAAATCAACAAACCATAGCTGAGAATTGGCAGAAACACAACCCCCAAGGGCATCAAAGAATAAAATTATCAAATATAGAATAATATACTAAGTGTAGGAAAAAAGTTGAGACTTCTAGTCAAGATGGTGGCATACACAGATATGGCTTGCCTCCATACAACCACATCAAAATTACAATTAAAATACAGAATAATCATCAGTCAGAACCATCAGCAATCAAGTTGAATGGAAGTCTGACAAGTACAGAATTAAAGAAAACACATTCATCCAGACTGGTAGGAGGGGCAGAGACACGGAACAGGATGGTTCCACATCCATGTGTGGTGGATAAAAATTTGGGAGGGATATCTTGGGAGCAAGGAATCCCAACCCCACACTAGGCCCCCAGTCCAGAGTTCAGTGCCAGGAAGATAAGTCTCCACAACTTCTGGTGGCAAAAAGCAGTAGGGATTGAGTCAGTGGAAGAAACCTTTAGAGCCCCAAGCAGTTCCTCTTAAAGAACCCATACACAAATTCACCTACTCAGACTCACTCCCTCTGACCTATAGCACCAGGGCAGCAGCTGAAAGGCACCAGTGTGATATAGGAAGAAACTGAAGTATCTGGCATCAAGGCAAGCAGAGGCCATTGTCCTTTTTCTAAACCCTCCCCCTTGTAGAGCCAGCAAGTTGGTGCCATATCTAAGGCTCCATCAACCTGGCTAACACTGTTTGACTGGCCTTGGAGATCCCCAGAGACTCCACTACACCCAACTTATGGGCCCGCCCAAGATGCTTTTCCATATAACTGGCTAGCCATGGCTCATGATACACAACTTCTCGTATCCTATCAAACAAGGAACAGGGGCCTCAGTAAGCCCCAGGTCTGGCACTAGGAGCAACCAGTCTACATTCACAGCTTGGATTTGCCTAGGAATCTCCAAGCCCAGCACAAGTAGAAGCCATCTCGGATGGTTTTATATCTCAGGCAGGGTGGCCCTGGGTAAAACAGGTGGGGGCTGACATTGGCCTGCAACACCTGAAACACCTCAGAGCCAGCATACCCAGTGGACAGCACAGACATGTGAGAGCATCACCACCCTGCCCCTACACAGCTGATCCTCCACAGAGGATGGAGGTTGGTGGTAAGCAGTCACAGCTAGTCCTTGCAGCTGACTGGACTGGGTAAATCTCTCATTGATGTGCCAATAGCAATCAAGGCTCAATTGCAAGAGGAGGGTGTGCTCAGCCCACACAAAGGGCACACCTCTAGTACCCAGCTTGGGTGATAGGGGAGGCTGTGCCACTGAACCCTACAGGATACCTACTGCATTAGGCCACACTACCAAGACACAGAGTCAAAGGAGCTCTACCTAATACATAGAAACAAACACAGGGAGGCTGCCAAAACAAGGATACAAAGACACATGACCCAAATGAAAGAATAGATCAAAACTCCAAGAAAAGGGCTAAAGAAAATGGAGATAAGCAATCTATCAAATGCAGAGTTCAAAACACTGTTTATAAGGATGCTCAAGGAACTCAGTGAGGAACACAACAGCATAAAAAAATATACAGTCAGAAAGAAAGGATACACCACTGAAATAAATAACAATTACAGGGAAACAAAATTAGAGTGGATGAAGCCAAGAAGCAAATCAATGATTTAGAACATAAGGACACAGAAAACAACCAATCAGAACAATAAGAAGAAAAAAGAATCCAAAAAAACTAAGATAGTATAAGCAACCTCTGGGACAACTTCAAGAAGTCCAACCTTCATATCATAGGGGTGCCAGAAGGAGAAGAGAAAGAGTAAGAAATTGGAAATCTATTTGAAAATGTAATAAAAGAAAATTTTCCTAATTTGTCGAAGGAAATAGACATCATATCCAGGAAGCAGAGAGTCCCAAACAGGAGAGAGGCAAAGAGGCCCCTCCAAGACACATCATAATTAAAATGCCAAAGGTTAAAGACAAAAAATCTTAAAAGCAGCAAGAGAAAAGAAGTTAATTACCTACAGGGGAGTTCCCATAAGACTGTCACTGATTTCTCAAAAGAAACTTTTCAGGCTAGAAAGGATTAGCAAGAAGTATCCAAAGTGATGAAAAGCAGGGACCTATAGCCAAGATTGCTCTACCCAGCATAGCTATCATTTAGAGTCAAAATGCAGATAAAGAGCTTCTCAGACACAAAAAAGCTAGAGGAGTTCATCATTGCCAACACATTGTTATATGAAATCTTAAAGGAACTTATTTAAGAAAAGGAGACCAAAACTCTGAACAAAAAAATAGCAAAAAAAAAAAAAAAAAAAAAAAAAAAAAAAAAAAAAAAAAAAAAAAAAAAAAAAAAAAAAAAAAAAAAAAAAAAAAAAAAAAAAAAAAAAAAAAAAAAAAAAAAAAAAAAAAAAAAAAAAAAAAAAAAAAAAAAAAAAAAAAAAAAAAAAAAAAAAAAAAAAAGCCCATATCTTTCAACAATTGAATCTAGAAAACAAACTAAGCAAACAAGAAGAACAGAGACAGAATCATGGATATGGAAAGTATTCTGATGGTTCCACATGACAGGAAGTTGTGGGGGAATGATTAAAGAGGTGAGGGGATTAAGAAGTACAAATAAGTAGTTACAGAAGAACCATGGGGATGTAAAGTACAGTATAAGAAATAGAGTAGCCAAAGAACTTATACACATGACCTATGGACATGAACAATGGTGGAGGGATTGATGGAGGGAGTGGGGGTTGTTGAGTGGAGGGTGAGTCAAAGGTGGAGAAATCAGGACAACTGTAATAGCATAATTAATAAAATATAATTATAAAAAGTCATAAATAGGAAGAAGGAGGCAGAGTGATATAACTGCAAACGAAGGAACACCAAGGAATCCCTGGCACCCACAGAGGTTGGAAAGCAGCAAAGAAAGGAATCTCTCCTAGAGCCTTTGAGGGATCATGGCCCTGCTAATGCCTTGATTTTGGACTCTGGCCTCTAGAACTAAATGTATGATTTCAAGACTTCGGATACTGCAGTTGCAGATATTAATGGCCAGGTTCTGCATTCAGCATTCTCTGACATTACTCCATGAGAAAAATTCGAGGAGAGATGAGGCACCTCGTTATGCCATGAGTAGGTGGAAGCTGTGAACACCAGGATACCTGCTGGAAGATGAAACCCAACAACAAAGGAACCAACAACAAAGGAACCAACAGATAACACCAGAAGAAGGTGAAGGGGGGAGTAGAAGCCACACAAACCTCAATCCAGGATCTATCAGGAAATACAACTAAATAGTGGAGAAATTACCCAGAAAAAACAACTGAACAAGATCAAGAGAGAGTCCTCAAAACCTTGTACACACAGAAGAACCAGCTTCAGCACAACCTGCCCACACCAGCATAACAAAATACAACAGGTGGTGGACAGAGTGACCCTCAGTTAACCAACTGGTGGGAAGGACCCACCAAAGAAAGACCCAACAACAATTAAAACCCAAAGACAAACACAGAGCCAAATTAAACGACAGCCCAAGACCAGTGAGCTCAGGAGATCAAGGAGACTGCACCACTGAATCTCACAGGTATCCTACCATAGAAGTTCACACCATAAACCCAGGGAGCCAGAACAGATCAATTTAAGAAGCTGAGGCTAACAAGAAGAGTCTCACAAACAATGGGAAGACAAAGAAACAATCCCCAAATGAAAGGAAATGAGGAAGCCTCAGAAAGAATGCTAAATGAAATAGAGGCAACTCAACTATTGGATATTGGGTTCAAAGCAATGGTTATCAGGAAGCTGAATGAGCTCACAGTGAATTACGAGAAACTACAGGGAAACTACAATGAACTCATTGCAAACTATATTTACATGAAAAAGGAAGTACAAACTATCAACAAGGGCCAAGAGGAAATGAAGAACACAGTAGAAAGAATGAAAAGCAGAATCAATGAAGCAGAAGATCAGATCAGTGAGCTGGAGGACAAACTAGAAAAAAACACCCAGAAAGAGCAAGAAAAGGAAAAGAGGCTCAGAAAGAATGAAGAGGGATTAAGGAAAATTCAGGACAACATGAAACATAATAATATCCATATAATAGGGATACCAGAAGGAGAAGAAGAAGAGCAAGGGATAGAAAACCTATTTAAAAAAAGTAATGATGGAAAACATCCCTAATTTGATGAGAGAAAAAGTCACACAAATCCAGAAACAGAGAGTCCCAATCTAGAGGAACCCAAAGAGGCCCACTTCAAGACACACCATAATTAAAATGGCAAAATTGCAAGACAAAGAGAGAATCTTAAAGGCAGCAAGGGAGAAAAAGGAAGTAACATACAAGGGAGCCCCAATAAAGTTAGCAGCTGACTTCTCAATGGAAATGCTCCAAGCCAGAAGAGAATGGCAAGAAATATTCCGAATAATGAGAACCAGAGGCCTGCAACCAAGACTACTTTACCCAGCAAGGCTTTCAATCAAGATAGAAGGCCAAATAAAGAGCTTCCCAGACAAAAGAAGTATAAAAGAATACACCTCTACCAAGCCAGCTCTGCAAGAGATACTAAAGGGCCTGATTTAAGGAAAGGGAGGAAAGGAGAAAGAGAGGGAGAGGAAGACAGGTACAAAAATGGCAATGAATAAGTACCTATCAATGATAACTTTAAACATAAATGGATTAAATGCTCCAATCAAAAGGCATAGAATAGCTGAATGGATAAGAAAGCATGACCCACACATATGCTGCCTACAAGAGACCCACCTCAGGACAAAAGACCTACACAGACTCAAAGTGAAGGGCTGGAAACAAATTTTGCAAGCAAACGGACAGGGAAAAAAAGCCAGGGTAGCAATACTCATATCAGACAAAATAGACTTCAAAACCTGGGTGATAAAGAGAGACCCAGACTTCCAGCCAAGATGGAGGCCGGAATAAAGGAACCAAAATAAAGGAAAACAAAGATTTAGAAACAAACAAACAAAAAAAAAAACAGATCTGACAAAAAAAATTGAACGGTAAGGAAGTTCAACAACCATTCATCCAGACTGGTAGGAGGGGCAGAGTCAATGGCCCATGGACAGGGGTCCTAGCAGGAGAAAGCCGTGGTTGGTGCTCTCGAGAATGCAGGTGGCAGCTGGCCGGCCCCAGCACAGTGGCGGCAGGTAGGAGACCCGGGTTGTGCAAGGTGGCTGGCTGACCTGAACACACATTGGCATGCAGATAAACCAGGCAAAAACGGGGAGACAAACAGCAGAACTCAGGGCCCCACCTCTGGGAAATAAGGCCTAAAACACTGATTAAAACACTTGCTGGGGTTGAGGTGCTGGGAGAGACTCCCAGCATCACAGGAGAGTACTTTGGAGAGACCCACAGGGTCCTAGAGCATACACAGGTCCACCCACCCAGGAGGAAGCACCAGAAGGGCCCAATTTTCTTGGGGGAAGCAGCCGAAGGGACTGCAATATGAGAGAGAAGAGCAAGTGCCATAGTTGCCTCTCTGACCCCACCCCCACATATAGCGTCACAACCCAGCGACTGGGTTTCCCCGCCTTGGTGAACACCTAAGGCTCCGCCGTTCATATGTAACAGGCACGATCAGACCAAAAACAAATTATATATATATATATATGTATGTATGTATATATATGGCTCAAGCAGAAGAACAGATCAGAGCCCCAGATCCAATATATCTAAGCAATCAAGACATAGCCAACCTATCAGATGCACAGTTCAAAGCACTGGTCATCAGAATGCTCACAGAATTGGTTCATTTTGGTCGCAAATTAGATGAAAAAATGAAGGCAACAATAAGTGAAATGAAGAAAAATGCACAGGCAACCAATAGTGATGGGACGCAAATCAATGGAGTGGACCAGAAGGAAAAAACAACCAAACAGAAAAGAAGGAAGAAACAAGAATTCAAAAATATGAGGAGAGGCTTAGGAACCTCCAGGACATCTGTAAACGTCCCAACATCCGAACTATAGGGGTACCAGAAAGGGAAGAGGAGGAGCAACAAGTGGAAAACTTATCTGAACAAATAATAAAGGAGAACTTCCCCAATCTGGCAAAGGAAATGGACTTCCAGGAAGTCCAGGAAGCTCAGAGAGTCCCAAAGAAGTTGGACCCAAGGAGGAACACACCATAGCACATCATCATTACATGAGCCAAGATTAAAATGAAGGAGAGAATTCTAGAAGCAGCAAGAGATAAGGGGACAGTCACCTACAAAGGAGTTCCCATCAGACTATCAGCTGATTTCTCAAAAGAGACCTTACAGGCAAGAAGGGGCTGGAAAGAAGTATTCCAAGTCCTGAAAGGCAAGGACCTACATCCAAGATTGCTCTATCCAGCAAAGCTTTCATTTAGAATGGAAGGGCAGATCAAGTGCTTCTCAGATAAGGCCAAGTTAAAGGGGTTCATCATCACCAAGCCCCTATTATATGAAGTGTTAAAGGGACTTATGTAAGAAAAAGAAGATAAAAAATATGAACAGTAAAAAGACAGCAAACTCACAGTTATTAACAACCACACCTCAAACAAAAGCAAAGTAAGTGAACAAGTAGAACAGAAACAGAACCACAGAAATGGAGATTACATGGAAGGTTATCAACAGGGGAGTGGGAGGAGGAGAGAGGGGGAAAAGGTACAAAGAATAGGTAGCATAGACGGTAGGTAGAAAATAGACAGGGGGAGGGCAAGAATAGTATGGGAAATGTAGAAGCTAAAGAACTTATGACACATGGACATAAACTAAAGGGGAGAATGTGGGTGGCAGAGGGGTGCAGGGTGGAGGGGAATGGGGGGGATGGGACAACTGTAATAGCATAATCAATAAAATTAAATTAAATTAAAAGAAAGAGAGAGACCCAGAAGGTCACTTCATAATACTCAAGGGAAGAATCCAACAAACATTGACATAAACATTGTAAATGTATCTGCACCCAACATAGGAGCACCCAAGTACATAGAGAAAATCTTAGATGACTTCAAGAAAGATATTGACAACAACACAATTATATTAGGGGATTTTAACACTCCACTGTCAAAAATGGACAGCTCTTCCAAACAAAATATCAACAAAGATATTGTGGTATTGAACAATGCCCTAGATAAAATGAACTTCGCTGATATATATAGAGCCCTTAATCCCAAAGAAGCTAAATACACATTCTTTTCAAATGCACATGGAACATTTTCAAGGATACACCACACGATAGGACACAAAACAAGCCTCAACAAATTCAAGAAAATTGAAATCATACCAAGCATTTTCTCTGATCACAAGGGACTGAAACTAGAAACCAACCCCAAGGGGAAAAACCCAAAGTCCTCAAATCATGGAGATTGAATAGCATGCTATTAAACAATGAATGGATCAAGAATGAAATTAGGGAAGAAATCAAAAAGTTTCTGGAAACAAACGAAAATGAACTCACAACAACCCAAAACTTATGGGACACAGCAAAGAAGGTCCTGAGAGGGAAATTCATAGCGACACAGGCCTACCGAAAAAAGATAGAAACATTTCAAACAAACAGCCTGAGCTTATACCTAAAAGAACTTGAGGAACAACAACAAAGACAGCCCAGAGCAAGTAGAAGGAAGGAAATAACCAAGATCAGAGCAGAGTTAAATGACATAGAGACTAAAGGCACAATTCTAAGGATCAATGAATCCAGGAGCTGGTTCTTTGAAAAGATAAACAAAATTGACAAGCCTTTAAGCAGGTTCATGAAGAAAAAAAGAGAGAGGACCCAAATAAACAATCAGAAATGAAAGAGGAGAGATTACAACTGCTACCACAGAAATACAAAGGATTATAAGAAATTACTATGAAGAACTGTACTCCAAGAAATTTGAAAACCTACATGAAATGGACAAATTTTGAGAAAAATATAATCTCCCAAAACTCAATGAAGAAGAAGCAGAAAGCCTGAACAGACCAATAACAGCTGATGAAATTGAAGCAGTAATCAAAAAACTCCTGACACACAGAAGCCCTGGACTGTATGGTTTCACAGGAGAATTCTACAAAGCATTTAAGGAAGAACTAACCCCTGTCCTTCACAGACTATTCCAAAAAATCCAAAATGATGGAAGACTCCCAAACTCTTTTTATGAAGCCAGCATCATCCTAATCCCAAAACCAGATAAAGACACAACAAAGATAGAAAACTTCAGGACAATACAGCTGATGAACATAGACACTAAAATCCTCTACAAAATATTAGCAAACCACATCCAACAATGTATTAAAAAGATCATACACCATGACCAAGTGGGATTCATCTGAGGAATGCAAGGGTGGTACAATATCTGCAAATCAATAAATGTACTACATCACATAAACAAAAGCAAAGACAAACATCACATGATCTTATCATTAGATATGGAAAAAGCATTTGATAAGGTACAGCACCCGTTTATGATTAAAACACTCAGCAAAGTAGGAATAGAGGGAGCATTCCTCATCATAATAAAGGCCATATGTGAGAGACCTACAGCTAACACCATACTCAATAAGAAAAAATTAAAAACTTTCCAACTAAGATCAGGAAAAAGAGAAGGATGTCCACTTTCACCACTTCTATTCAACATAGTATTGGAAGTTTTAGCCACAGTGATCAGACAGGAAAAGAAAATAAAAGGCATCCAAAATGGAAAGGAGGAAACAAAACTGTCATTTTTTGCAGATGACATGATAGTGTACATAGAAAATCCTATAGACTCGGCCAAAAAAACTGCTGGACCTAATAAATGAACTTGGCCAAAGAGCAGGATTCAAAGTCAATATCCAGAAATCAAAGGCATTTTTGTATACCAACAATGAAACAGCAGAAGCAGAAATCAAGAAAAAAAATTCCATTTGATATAGCAACAAGAAAAATAAAATCTCTAGAAATAAACCTAACCAAGGAGGTAAAAGACCTGTATTTAGAAAACTACACAACACTGATGAAAGAATTCAAGGAAGACACAAACAAATGGAAACATATACTGCGTTCATGGTTCCGAAGAATTAACATCATCAAAATGTCCATACTACCCAAAGCGATTTACAGATTCAATGTAATACCTATTAAAGTACCAATGGCATATTTCACAGACATAGAACAAACACTTCAAAAATTTATATGGAACCATAAACGACCCTGAATAGCTGCTGCAATTTTGAGAAAGAAGAGCAAAGTAGGAGGGATCACAATACCTGATGCCAAACTGTATTACAAGGCCACTGTAATCAAAACAGCCTGGTACTGGCATAAAAACAGGCACATAGACCAATGGGACAGAACAGAGAGCGCAGAAATAAACCCAAGTCTCTATGGTCAATTAATATTTGACAAAGGGTGCAGCAACATAAAATGGAGTAAAAATAGCCTCTTCAACAAGTGGTGTTGGGACAGCTGGACAGCCACGTGCAAAAAATGAAACTCGAGCACCAACTTACACCATACGCAAAAATAAATTCAAGGTGAATAAAAGATTAAATATAAGCCATGACACCATTAAAGTCCTAGAGGAGAACATAGGCAGGAAAATCTCAGACATTTCACATAGCAACATTTTCACTGATATGTCCCCTAGAGCAAGGGACATAAAGGAAAGAATAAACAAATGGAATCTCATCAAAATAAAATGCTTTTGCACGGCTAAAGAAAACAATGTTAAAATAAAAGGAGAACCAACTGTATGGGAAAACATATTTGTCAATGATACCTCAGACAAGGATTTAATCTCCAAAATCTACAAAAAAACTCATACGACTCCACTCTAAAAAGACAAGCAACCCAATTAAAAATGGGCAAAGGATTTGAACAGACACTTCTCCAAGGAGGACATACACAGGGTCCAGAGACACATAAAAAGATCCTCAGTATCACTAGCTATCAGAGAGATGCAAATTAAAGCCACAATGAGATACCACTTCACACTGGTCAGAGTGGCCATCATATACAAAGCAACAAACAACAAGTGTTGGAGAGGACATGGAGAAAAGGGGACCCTAGTGCACTGTTGGTGGGATTGCAGACTGGTACAATCACTATGGAAAGCAGTATGGAATTTTCTCAGAAAACTGAAAATGGATCTGCCTTTTGACCCAGCAATTCCACTGCTAGGATTATATCCTAAGAACCCTGAAACACCAATCCAAAAGAACCTATGCACCCCAATGTTCATAGCAGTACAATTTACAATACCCAAGTGTTGGAAGCAACCTAGGTGCCCATCAGTAAATGAATGGATCAAAAAACTATGGCACATTTACACAATGGAATTCTATGCAACAGAAAGAAAGGAGGAGCTCCTACCCTTTGCGACAGCATGGATGGAACTGGAAAGCATTATGCTAAGAGAAGTAAGCCAGGAGGTGAAAGACAAATACCATATGATCTCACCTTTAACAGGAACCTAATCAACAAAACAAACAAACAAGCAAAATGTAACCAAAGACACTGAAATAGAGAACAGGCTGACAGTGACCAGAGGGGAGAGGTGAGGGAATTTTAGGGGAAAAGGGGAAGAGTTTGCAGGAACAAGTATAAAGGACACATGTACAAAAACAGGGGGTGGTGGAAACGGGAGTGAGGTGGGGAGGTCTGGTGGGTGGGCTGGAATGGGAGTAAAAGACAGAAAACTACTTGAACAGCAATTAAAAATAAAAAAATAAAAAATAAAGAAAAAAGTCATAAATATAGGTAAGCATAAGATACTATAAAAGGAGTAGGGAAAGTGTGGTAAGAATGAAAAATTGAGAAATGAAAATTTGTCAAAAACAATGATAAGCTGACGGATTTAACAGCAGGTTGGAGAAAATTAGTGAATTCTAAAATGAAGCTGAAAAAGTTACCCAGAATGCAAAAAGAAAAAGAGAGAGAAAAATGGGTAAAAATGTATGAGAGGTTAAACAATACAGAGGTTAAAATGAAAATGTCTAACATACAAATAACTGGTGTTCCAGAAGTGAAAAATGGTAGAGAGGTAAATTTTAAAAAGGAAGACCGAAGATTTTCCGAATGTAAAGACACAGTAGGATCCAAAACAGCAGAAAGTACCATGCATATCATCAAGCAGGAAAGCAAATTTAAAAAATAAAACCACACTTAGGCAAAGTAAGAAGCTGTTAAAAGTAGCCACAGAAAAATGACAGATTATTTACAATTGTGAAATTACAATGGATTTCTTAACAATATCAATGGAAATCAGAAAGTAGTGATCTCATAACTTGAAAATACAGAAAATTGTCAGCATTAAATTGTAATTCTAGCAAAACTGATTTTCAAGAAAAAAGACAAGGTATACAAAAATTTAGAGAGTTTCCCAATAGTTCTTAACTAAAGAGCTTCTAAAGAGTACACATTAAGGATAAGAAAGAAGGAACAAAGTCTCAGGCTTTCCTGGGGTTGAACAAATGTCAAACACAGACCTCAGGAACTATTCCTTCAAAGGAGCCACACTTTGATTGGATTCATTTGTAGAACAATTTATGACCTAGGGCTTTGTTGGAAACAACAGAGCAATTAGCTAGCAATTAGTAGAGTTTAACAGCTAGGCATGGCTGAGGAGAGAAAGAAATATAGCCCTGGGATACCACTGTCACCCCAAGGTAGCTGGGTACACCCAAACTGAGCCTCCCTGAGTGGCAACAATGGAAGCATAACACCTACAGGAGGGAGGAAATAGACACTAAAATAATACAGCCAGTCATTAAGAAGCAAAAATAACAATTGGAAGTATGTATGTGTTGGGGTGGGAGAGACCAGTACCTAGAGTTGCTACAATATATTATCTAAAATGTCCAGTTTCCAACAACAAATTATGAGGTCTGCCAGAAAAATTTCCAACAAAAATTATGAGGCATTTAAGAAACAGGAAAATATAATCTGTACACCGTGAAAACAAAACACAGTAGGGCATTGGAAACTGCCTGTGGAAATGACCAGATACAAGATTTCACAAAGACTTCAAAACCATTATAAATATGTCTAAAAATGATGAAAATGAAGAAATTCACAGGTAAACAAAAACTGAGATAATCACTCTCAGACCTTCCATACATGATACAGAAAGGGAATTACAGCTGAATTAAAAGGACATTAGACAGAAACTCAAATCCTCATGAAGAAATAATAATAATAAAGGTAACTACAGAGGTAAATATGTAAACATATAAATGTATTTCTTATTTGTAGCTTCTATCTGATTAAAAGATAACACATATAACAATAATTATATATCTGTTTGATGGGCACACAGTATATAAATATGTCATTTCTACAACAATAACAGAACAAATGAGGAAAAATGTAATGGAGTATAAACAAGTGAAGTATTTGTATATTACTGAAATTAAGTTAGCATTAACCCAAACTAAATCATTATATGTTAATATCTTTATTATAATTTCCAGGGCAACCACTAAGAAAATAATTTAAAATATATAGTAAAAGAAATGACAGGGAAATTGAAATGGTATACTAGAAAATACAGGGTGGAGCAAAAGTAGGTTTACAGTTGTGAGTACATGAACACAGTTTATTCCTGTATTATTATTTATTAATTATTGTATTATTTTCCATCCAAATAACTGTAAACCTACTTCCCCCCACCCTATATTTATTTAACACAAAAGAATGAAGTAATAGAGAAAATGAGGAACAAAAAAGAATTGAAAACAAATATCAAGATGGCAGACATAGATCCTATCTTATCAGTAATTACATTAAATGTAAAAAGATTTAACACTCCAATTAAAAGGCATAGATTGGCAATGTTTTTTTTTTTTAATAATCCAACTCTCTATTGGCTGCAAGAGACACACTTGAAATTCAAAGTCACAAATAGGTTTAAAGTAAAAGGACAGGAAACATATATTATGCAAATAATAACCAAAAGAGAACTGGAATGGCTACAATGGAATAAAATTTGAAATCAGTAACAGCAGTAAATTTTGAGAATTCATAAATATGTGGAAATTAAACAACATAGTAATGGGTCAAAGAAATAAGGGAAATGAGCCCTGGCTGATGTGGCTCAGTGGACTGAGTGTCGGCCTATGAAGCAAAGGGTGACCCAGTCAGGGCACATGCCTGGGATGTGGGCAAGGTCCCGAGTAGGGGGCGCACAAAAGGCAACCACACATTGATGTTTCTCTCCCTCTCTTTCTCCCTCCCTTCCCCTCTCTCTAAAAATAAATAAATAAAATCTTTAAGAGAAATGACTATTCTTTCACCATTCAGTTGGCACTCTTGTAGAAAAAATTCAATTGACCATAGACAGGTATATGGCACAGGTAACAAACACAAGGCCCGTGGGCCAAATCCGGCCCTCCACCTTGTTTTATCCGGCCCAGCACCTTGTTTTTAACCAGAGGCAGCACCAAGCTCTCGCTTAACTTTTAAGGAGTAGTTACATTTCTACAGTCCTAAAATTACATTCCGCCCTTTGAAGGCAACCTCGAGGCTGCTGTGGCCCCCTGGCGAACATGAGTTTGACAGCCCTGGTCTATGGGTTTACTTCTAGACTCTGAATGGTCTTTGTGTGTATCGCTATGGCAGTCCTACGGACTGTAGCTTTGTAGTAAATTCTACAATTGCGAAGTGTGAGTCCTCCAACTTCGTTGTTTTTCAAAATCGTTTTGACTATTCTATGCCATTCACCTTTCCATATGAATTTTAGGATCTGCTTGACAATTTCTTCAAAAACAAAAGAAGACAGATTTTTTTTAATTGAGATTGCATTGAATCTGTAAATAAATTTAAGGAATATGGTTGCCTTAACAATATTAAGTATTCCAATTCGGAAGACTTGTGTTTCTGCTTACCCACAACTTTATTTTCTTTCAGCGATGTTTTATAGTTTTCAGTGTGTTTCAGTGTACTTATACCTTTTTTGTTAAAAATTTTTAATTTCAATTGTTTTTATTTAAAAATTTCAGAGAATTTCCCCCTCTACATATAATTGTCCGAAAGCCAGCTGGTGGCTGTTGAACACACACTCAGTGTTCCTTGTTAGCGTGGCTGGTGATGCGGGTTTTGAAACAATTCACAACAAAAAGAAAATACGGAAAGCAAAGTTTATTCACTTTCCAAGGGAGGAAAGGGGCTTATATATGGAGAGATGTACCGGCA
>PVKU01009829.1:18853-58223 GCA_004027475.1 Anoura caudifer | reverse complement strand
CTGCATCAAACTAAAAAGTATTGTACAGCAAAGGAAACTATCAACAAATTGAAAAAACAACCCACTGAATGGGAGAACATATTCATCAATACATCTGATAAGGGGTTAATACCCTAAATTTATAAAGAACTCATACAACTCTACACCAAAAAACAAACAATCCAATTGAAGTATGAACAAAGGACCTGCATAGACTGTTCTCCAAAGAGAACATTCAGATGGCCAAGAGGCCATCATCATCAGTGATGTTGGCAGATGCTCAACATCATTGGTCACCAGAGAAATGCAAATTAAAACCACAAGGAGATATCACCTCACACCTGTCAGAATGGCCATCATCAATAACCAAACAAGAAGTGTTGGCAAAGATGTGGAGTAAGGGAACCTTCATGTACTGTTGGTGGGAATGCTGACTGGTACAGCCACCGTGGAAAATAGTACAGAGTTACCACAAAAATTAAAAATGAAACTGCCGCCTTATGACCCAGCCATTTCACTTCTGGGATTATATCTGAAGAAGCCTGAACACTAATTCAAAAGAATGTTTATACCCTTATGTTTATTGCAGCATTATTTACAATCCCAAGATGTGGAAGCAGCACAGGTGCCCATCAGCAGATGAGTAGATAAAAAAGCTGTGGTACGTTTACATAATGGAGTACTACCTGGCTATAAAAAAGAAGGAAGTCTTACGTTTTGCAAAACTATGGATGGACCTATATAGTTTCATGCTAGGTGAGATAAGCCTGTAAGGGGAACATAAATACCATATGATCTCACTTATTTGTGGAATCTAATGAGCAAAGAAATTGATAAAATTGAAACCAAATCATATTTAGAGAAAAGATTGACAGTTATCAGAGGGTATAGAAGTTAATGGGGCTGGGTAAAAAAGGTGACAGGATTAAGCAATTCAAAAAAATAGAGCCTTCATGGCAGAAAGAATCAGCTAGTGCTCATGTAGCAATACAGATTTATTCTTTGTAATATCGAAGTCCAGCCCCTCATCTCTTTTCCTTTGTTTTCATTAAAATATGTTTTTAATGACAGCAAACTCACAATTATTAACAACCACACCTAAAACAAAAACAAACTAAGGAAATAACTGGAACAGGAACAGAACCACAGAAATAGAGATCACATGGAGGGTTATCAACAAGGAAGTGGGAGGAGGAGGGAAGGGGAAAAGTTACAGAGAATAAGTAGCATAGATGGTAGGTAGAAAATAGACGGGGAGGGCAAGAATAGTATGGGAAATGTAGAAGCTAAAGAACTTATAAGTATGACACATGGACATGAACTAAAGGGGAATGTGGATGGGAGAGGGTGTGCAGTGTGGAGAGGAGTGAAGGGGGGAAATGGGACAACTGTAATAGCATAATCAATGTTTTTAGCTGTTAACTACATAGAGTTTTAATTCATGGTTAATTATTTACAGAGTCACCTGAAAGTTTTTATTGTGATTTTTCAGGGTGGAAGGTTGCTTGGCATATCAATATATGCAAGTTTATAAGAGATGAAGTATTTGGAATTTCACATTTTCAAAATCATCATCTCACCCAGTCCTTTCTGTTTCCATAGGCAGTGTGTTTTTTGGTCTGTTTTGTGTTGTATTTGCTTTACTGTCTTTCTTTTTAAAAATAATTTCACAGTCAACAGTTGAGCACAGTAGGTAGAATGTTGTACTGAGTCATTACACATTTTTTGTAACACTTGACTTCTTGGGATTATTTTTTGGGTAACTATTTGGTGATGTTACATACCCAGTGACCTGAGAACAAATCTTTCAAAACAAAGAGGGAATGATCTCTTGTCAAAATACAAATGCCATGTCTTTAGTATTAGAGGAAAACAAAGACCTAAGTTCCTTTAGTTTGCCCCCTAATCCTTTAACCTCTGAGACTCGCTGTAAATGATGTACCCATTTACAGTATGTCATTTGTTGTCTCTCCAAAATTTTTCATTTTATGCCTGGCAGTTGACAATGTGTATGCCTTGGATCTAAAATAAGATGGTGTTTACTGCCTTCCTGTTTTTCTGAGGCCTATTGTTTTTAATATTTTAACCCTGCTACAGTCTCAGAAACATGTGAGGGTTTTACTTTGTGAATGCCTTTTCTTGTTCCTTATCTTTCCCTTCTCTCCCCTTCCCCAGGGACAGCTGGCAGCGGCGCAGCACTGAAATTGTTGCCATCGATGCCCTTCACTTCAGACGCTACCTCGACCAGTTTGTGCCTGAGAAAATCAGACGTGAGCTTAACAAGGCCAGTAACCTCATTTCTTAGTTCATCTGGCAGTTCTCATCTATTTACTGTCATTTTATTAATGTTTTCTGGTCATTCTTGCAGTGTCAGTACGTCTGCCCACAACTCTCATGATTTAATGGATCTATCAGCTTGTACAAAATGTACTTTCCATTTCATAATTGTTTGATTACTGATGCCAGATAGACTGTTGCTTGACATTAAGCTCCACATGTGCATTTATCTCATCAAGTAATTTTAGCTGCTTTGGGACATTATCATTGTAAAACTGTATAGAAATCAGTGACCCCTGAAAATTTTTTTAGACATACCCAATGACGTTTTTCAGGATTAAAACAGATAAACCATAAAAGTCAAGTTAAAATTGTTCGATTGTAGGGGAGAATCTTGTGAATTGTTTATTGAGTTGGTAATTTGACATGTTTATTGTAGAATCTGTGATTATCTGTGATGCTTAGTGCTGTCTATTATAATCATTTTCTTATTTTTAATTGTTTTACAAAATTGTAAAAATGAGCCATTCCTATTGTTAGTTCACATTTTCACCACTGTTAACATAATAAATGAGCTACCATACAGTAGATTGATGATAACTATTTTCTAGATTTAGGGTCTTACCAAAGCAATTGGCTTTTTCTGTAGTTCCTCTGAAAACTGTCGTTTAACTCTTACAGGTAGGATTTAGTTATGAGATTGTTTATTAAAATAATGAGGTTTATGGTTTTGCTTGGTTATAGATGTGCTAGTACCTACATAGACTTTTGATAATGACAGCAGACTGGGTGTATCATTGCAAGGGAATTGGGAGTGGCTTTGAATTGGCATGTCTGGCATTCAGTATATCATCTTCACATCTTCTTTCTGGGTCTTACCATAGGAACAGCCTCTCTCTGTTGTGCTCTGCTTATCCTAGCTGAACTGCCTTGCTTTCATGTTGTTAGTAAAATAACCAACCAAATAATCTTAAAAGGCTTTTACTACACTAACAATTTCATAGATATATGAATGTAATAATTACATTTATAATCTTATATCCTAATTTACTTGAGAATCTAATTTATGTTGGACGTGTTTTTTTGTATATAATTTATTAGGTTTTTTTTTTTTTTTAACCTCACCTGACACATGCTTATTGATTTTAGAGAGAGGGGAAGGGAGGGAAAAAGAGAGCCAGATAAACAATGATGTGAGAGAGAAACATCGATTGGCTGCCTTTCCTATGAGCCCTGTCTGGGAACCGAACCAGCAACTTAGGCATGTGCCCTGAGCAGGAAATGAACCTGTGGCATTTCAGTTTGTGGAATGATGCCCAACCAACTGAGCCACACCAGCCAGGGCTGTTACATTGTTTTAATGTTTAACATTCTCAAAGGAATCTAATAAGTATGAAGAATAAATGTACTGTTTTCCAAAGTTGAACTTAAAATAATAGATATTGTTTATTTATCTTTTTAAAAAGTAATTTCACTATCCAGAAAGACTGTTCTTGTTATAACAACAGTTATAATTTCTCTCTTACCTGACTCTGAAGTTCAGATATTTGCCTGAAGGATATCTTTTTTTTAAGGATTTTATTTATTTGTCTTTAGACAGAGGAGAAGGGAGAAAGAGGGAGAGGAACATCAATGTGTGGTTGCCTCTTACACACTCCCACCTGGGGACCCAGCCTGCCACCCAGGCATGTGCCCTGACTGGGAATCAAACCGGCAACTCTTTGGTTCACAGGCTGGTGCTCAATCCACTAAGTGGCACCAGCCAGGGCATGCCTGAAGGATATCTTTTATTATATTAGCTACGTTTTAAATGTAAGCCTGTTTCACTGTTCCAAATACTTTCCTTAAAGCATTTGTGTCCAAGCACATAATGTTTGTTTTAAAAAGTATATCAAATAGAATAAAAAAATTTATATTTAGATTTTTATCACATGTTACTTATTAAACATGGAGATGTGAATTTGTCACATGGTACATTAATAATAGAAGTCATTTATGTAAGCAGTCAGTAGATTGAAGAGAAATATATGAAAAGGAAGTATAGTGTAATCATATGTTAACACAGATTTAAATGTTTCCTTTTTAATGGATAAACTCTCTGTTCCCATAAATACCCTAGATCATTCACTTTTAGAAATTATCAACAAATACGATCTTTTTAAAAGATAATCCTAGGCATACATAACTCTTGTCTTTTTTAATTCTCTTTTGCCAATTGATGTTCTCTAAATTTACTTGTATAGCACTAACCTTAAGTTTACTCCTCCTCAAAGACACCAGAAATTTTAAAAATGTAAAGCTTTGGTATATGTGAATAGGTTGTTAGTTGGGTTACCAACATTGAAACACATTTATTCATAGAATATAGAGGCATACTTACAAGGCATACTTTATACCCCCCAAAAAATGAGTTTTAAAATAACCTAACAAAAAAAGTTTTATGTCATTATTTGCCTGTCAGTGACCAGCAAACTACCTTGTTTATGGGAACTTCTCAAAAATATTTGTTAAATGAGTTAGTCAATGATTCATTAACTTCTTACATATTACTAATACAGTTTTTCAGATAAACTTTTTAGATATAAATGCATTATCTCAAATCACTCAAAATGTTATAAATTTATGAATATTTCCTAAATATTCTGCAAATGCTAGATAAAGCCCAGTAAATCCAAGTGTCAATTGAAGTATGAAACAGATGAAACTACATGAAGCAGATGGATTGGTTTTTAATGTATAATAATGCAGTTCTCTATTTGTTTTCAGCTGCCATTATTTATGTCAATATGCAATTAAGTCTAATTTATATTTCCTAAAACATTCAGCCAGATACATGTAGAAACTTTAAAAAAATTATTCAAGTAACAGTAGTAAAAGTAATCATTAATGTTAAGTGATTGCTTACGTATGCTAGGCATTGCACTTAGCACTTAAAATGCTATGTCTGATTTAATCCCAATCCCCCAGAGAGGTGTAGCCATTGTTCCTATCTCCGAACTGAGCCTCTGGAAACTGACTAACTTGTCCCAGGTCACAAAAATAGGCTGTAAGAAAGCCAGGTTCCCTTCCTCAAATTACTTTTTAGTCCTGGATGGTATGGCTCAGTGCATTGAGAAGATTTGAGGATTCTCCCTCCCCACCCCCACAATGGGAATTTAATAAAATTAAATTGTAAATACCACAGGTGCGAAGTAGTAGGCTACTTGATGAAAACGCTTAGTTTAGGGCTTGGCACACGGGAAGTCGTTTGATAAATGTATGTTTTTTTTATTCACTGATATATTCATAAACATTTGCTCTTTTAGCAAGGGATTAGTTTTCTTTTTTAAATTTTTAAAAATATTGATTTGAGTGAGAGAGCGAGCGAGCACGCGATACTTTCCCATTTATTTATGCATTCATCGATTGCTTCTTGTATGTGCCCTGACCAGGGATTGAACCCAAAACCTTAGCATATGGGGATGATGCTTCAACCAACTCAGCTACCCAGCCAGGGCCAATATTGCGTAGTTTTCTAATTTGTTCATTGAAAAACAACAAAGGAGTAAATGGTTTTGTTAAATGTCATTGATAATTTAATTAGAAAACTAGTCCAAATAACTTTGAGCTTTCTAAATTAAAGCATTTCACCATTTATTAGTTATGGTTCTATTAAAATATAGTTGGTTATGAATTTTATTACAAGCAATGGGGAGTTTTCCAGAAACTGACGGCACAACTTGTGGAGAATATGAAATGTTTTGTCAACTTAGGTCTAAAGCAGAAGTCTATATTAAATCACTTTAGGGATGACTTGCACCATTCTACTTTTTTTTTTCTTTTTTTTTTTTTGCATGCCAGAGAGAAAGTACACATGAATAGAAAAACTTCATTTTTCTAAATAAAGCAACAAGCCTAAGACCAGTTTTCACTATCAAAATTCAATGTGGATCTTTGAACTCCAGGGTCCTATCTGCTGTTTTTAGCCATTGCTCACTAGATAATAATTGAAAGGGCAATCCCACAAAGTGCTTTATTACTTCTGGAAACAGTCTGCTCCATCTAGGCTCCACCTGTCCTATTGGACAGACATCATGACTTGCAAGTAGAATTGGTTTTTAAAACAAGAGTCAGTCTCCTTTTATCTAACTGATACTGTGAAGTAGCACTTAATCCTCAGAGAGATCAGCAGGGTGACATTGTAGAGGAGAATTATCTTCGTGATTGGAAAGATTTATGACTCCAGCTTGCAAAAGTGGCAAATACCTCAGCAAGGCAAGAAAGAAATCATCTGTGAAAAGTTGCTTTTAGCCATGGTTAGACTCATTCAGGCAAGATTAAGTAATGAATATATTTTGTGGAGGTTTCTGGGTCAGAAATTTAACAAAGTAAAGAAACCACCCCAGCAGGAAGTCACTACCATTTACCTTTGTAAAATTGATTTATTTTTTAATTCTTTAATTATTTATCACCAAATTTGGAAGGGACTTGTTATTAAACCAAATGTTGATTAACAAAACCAATCAGTACTTGCTGCTGTTTTAAGAAATTCAACATCTGATCATTTATAATCTTTTCTTAAAGTATCTATCACTTTACTTTTCAGGAATATTAGTTCAAAATGTATCATTTTAGTGAGCTTTCCCTTAAGTCTTTCAATATGTAGAATCAGAATAACCAAAGATATAACAATCCATCTTCGATTTTACACACGAGGAAGGAAACTAAGGTCTGCATAATTTTTTCATTTTATATTGCATTTTTAAAAAAGCAAAATCAATTGCCCTAGCAGAGTAGATTAGTTGGTTGGAATGTTGTCCCATATACCAAGGGTTGCATGTATGATTCCAAGTCAGGCACATTCCTACGTTACCGGTTTGATTCCTGGTCATGGTACGTACAAAAGGCATCTGATTGATGTTTCTGTATTTCTCACTCTCTCTCTCTTCCCCTTCCCTTCTCTAAAACCAATAAACATATCCTCAGGTGAGTATTTTAAAAAAGCAAAATGAATTTTCTAAAATTCTAATTATTTTAAAGACAAAATAGTCATCCAAATAGTTGTTTTCATTTCTGTAGGGAATATTTACTTTCATATAAATGTGTTAAAAATTGCTTATAATTTTGTATTTTACCTAATAAATTTAATTGCATATTATAAATATTTTTCACACTTTCTATTAATCTTCATAATAATGTTTAATGGCCATAAAATTGGTTGGATTGATATACTGTGACTTAATTACTGGTTTTGAACAATTAGGTGGTCCCAAGTTTTTCTCTATGATACATGTACATACTATAGTAATAAACATCTTTATACAATTGCTATTTAATCAAGTAACAAAAGAAATTTACAAAATTGTTAATACTGAATCTCAAGATCATGTTAAGACTCTTAATTAATATTATTTTATTCTCTTCCAAAAGATTCCTTTTAAAAAATGAATTTTTTTAACTTAAGTATAGTTAGTATACAATATATTAGTTGTATTATACTTTAATACCTTACCCACTAATATTAGTAATCATGTATCACTTTGCAAACTTAATAGAATATTATTATGTTCCCAAGATTCTTAAGGGTCTTTTTATGTTATCTTTGTTTTTAAGAAATCACAATATTCTAAAATCTCAGAAAATCAGTATCACTACCAACTATGTATTATTATGTGAAATAATTGTGGTAGATTGACTTTATATAAATAAGCAACTCTCTAGGAACAACATTTATTAAATCATTTTTTAATATATATTTTATTATGCTATTAAAGTTGTCCCATTTTTTCTCCCCTTTATTACCTTCCACCCTGTACCCCTGCCCCCCACCATCATTCTCATGTCCATGGGTCATGCCTATAAGTTCTTAGACTTATCTGTACTATTCTTAACCTCCCCCTGTCTATTTTGTACATACTATTTATGCTTCTTATTCCCTGCACCCTTCCCCCATTCTACTCCCTCCCCCTTGCCGCTGATAACCCTCCACATGATTGCTGTTTCTGTGATTCTGTTCCTGTTCTGCTTATTTGCTTAATTCACTTTTGTTTTTGTTTTTTTAGGTTTAGTGGTTAATAGTTGTAAGTTTGTTGTCATTTTACTGTTCGTATTTTTGATCCTCTTATTTTTCTTAGAGAAGTCCCTTTAACATTTCTTGTAATAAGGGCTGGGTGATGATGATCTCCTTTAACTTGACCTTATCTGGGAAGCATTTGATCTGCCCTTCCCTTCTAAATGGTAGCTTTGCTGGATAGAGTAATCTTGGATGTAGGTCCTTTGCCTTTCATGACTTTGAATACTACTTTCCAGCCCCTTCTTGCCTGCAAGGTTTCTTTTGAGAAATCAGCTTATAGTCTTAGGGAAATTCCTTTGTAGGTAACTGTCTCCTTTTCTCTTGCTGCTTTTAAGATTCTCTCCTTATCTTTACTCTTTGGTAATATGATTATGATGTACCTTAGTGTGTGCTTCCTTGGGTCTAATTTTTTGGTACTCTTTGGTAATATGATTATGATGTACCTTAGCGTGTGCTTCCTTGGGTCTAACTTTTTTGGTACTCTTTGAGCCTCCTGAACTTCCTGGAAGTCTGTTTCCTTTGACATATTAGAGTTCTTCTCCATTGTGTTTTCAAATAAGTTTTTAATTTCTTGCTCTTCCTGTTCTCCTTCTCACACCCCTATGATTTGAATGTTGGAATGTTTCAAGTTTTCCAGGAGGTTCCTAGGCCTCTCCTTAATTTTTTTGAATTCTTGTTTCTTCTTTCTGTTCTGGTTGAATGTTTCTTTCTTCTTTCTGGTCCAAACCATTGATTTGAGTCCCAGTTACCTTCCTTTCACTGTTGGTTCCATGTACATTTTCCTTTACTTCACTTTGCATAGCTTTCACTTTTTCCTCTATTTTGCAACTGTAATCAACCATTTCTGTGAGCATCCTAATTAGCAGTGTATTGAACTGTGCAATTGATAGGTTGGCCATCTCTTGGTCGCTTGGTTGTATTTTTGGAGTTTTGATCTGTTCTTTCATTTGGGCTGTATTTTTTGTTTCAGGGTGCCTGTTATGTAGTAATGGGCGGAGCCTTAGATATTGGCCAGGGTGGCGCAACCACTACCTGCTGCTTTGTGGTGCTGTATTGGAGGAGGGATGAGAGAGGGAACAATGCTGCTTGCGCAGCTCTTGGCAGGCTTTCAGTCACTTCCCCCGCTACCCTCTAGCAAATTGGTCCCTTCTGGTGCTAATTCCCAGGTGGTTGAGCTTGTGTATGTTCTAGGACCCTGTGGGTCTCTCCGAGGAACTCTGCTTTGAGGCTGGGAGTTTCTCCTGCCACCTCAACCCCCACAGGCTTTTTTCAGTCAGGTTTTGAGGCTTCATTTCCCCACATTGGAACCCTGGGTTGCATGGTCTGTTTCGCTCCCCAGTTGCTCCTCCCGGCTTATCCACACCCGCATGTGAAATCACTTCTGCCAGCCACCGCCTTGCCCCATCCTCCAGCCAGCCACACCTTGCTGCAATTCCTCTTTGCCCATCTACCTATCTCCACCCCTCCTACCTGTCTGGAAGAATGTTTCTTCTTTAGCTCCTTGGTTGTTGGACTTCATACAGTTTCAATTTTCTGGTAGCTCTGGTTGTTTTTGTTTTTAAATTTGTTGTTTTCCTTCTTTTGGTTGTGCAAGGAAGCAGAGTGTATCTACATATGCCTCCATCTTGGCTGGAAATCAACAATCCATATTTATTAAATTATTGAATATTAGTCTAGCAAACAATATAACGTATTTACAGTATAGTGAAAAGCATGGTTTAATTATATCTACCTGAGTCTGCTGAAACTATGTTGGAGATTGAGTTTGTACTTAAGTGTGCATGTGCTCATGCACGTCTGTGCGTAGATGTTTGTGACAGGCATTTTCTCCATTACCATCTATTTCTTGGACCCATTTCTGGGCCTGTAGGTTTTTACAACTGTTTTCTTTGTTTCCTTCCTACATCTCTATCTTCACCACTTCCTGGTTGGGTACTAGTTTTTAACTCTAGATACCAGTTACTCCTCTTACTTTTTAAAGCTCTCTTTCCAAACCTTTGGGACTGTAGATTTACCTTTATTCTCTCTCTCATCTTCCCTTTCCATGAAAACTCATTCTGAGATATGAGTATTCATAGATAACTTCCATTTACTGTCCTGAGGCATCAGTGATTTCTTTTTTTCCTGTTCAAAGTTGTTTGTTAGTAAAAATAATAATAATAAAATAAAAAAATAAGTAGCTATGTCATTGGTGAATGTCATGTGACTAAATTTTAAGCTGACTTTCTTTTACTCTTACTGTGCTGATTAATCTACTTCGGCACTCTGCTTCTGGGTAGGGAAAAAATAAAGTATTTGTTGTCAGTGTGAAGCTCTTAAGAACTCCTAGTACCTTTCCCTATGAAGTAGGAACTTGGCAGGTCTTTTAAAGTCTCTGTCCTTATCTGATCTTTTTTCTTTTGTTTTCTTTTTTAAATTTTTATTCTATTACAGTTGTCCCAGTTTTTCCCCCTTTGCCCTCTCTGCCCAGCTCGCTCCAGGCTCCCACAGTCAATCCCCATTGTCCATGTCCAAGGAACATTCATACATGTTCTTTGACTAGTCCCTTCCCCTTCTTTCCACCATTAACCCTTCTCCCCTCCCCCTCACCACTGTCACTCTGTCTTGTGTTTCCATCCCTCTGGTTCTATTTGATCTTTGTTTCTTATTAAACTAGCTCAGTTATTCCTGTAAAAGGGAAAAGGATTCCCTCATGAGTGGCCTTTCTGGGTCTCTAGCATTTAGGGGATCCTCTCCTTACTGGAGAAGGGAGAAGCATCCCTCTAAAGAGGATTTAAAGGAGCTTGCTGCTTCTCCTCTATTTCTAACATTGGAAGTTGTTGGCTTTAACAGAATAAAAATTTTGTATTTAATTATTATAAACAGTTTTTTATATTTAATTACTGTGTAATTTTATATCATTTAATTTCTGATTATCTTTTTAAAGTTTTATTTGATTTTATTTGATAAAAAAACAAATACAAGTTATTTGCAGTTTTTATAGTTTGTTTTAGTTCTGGCCATTTTTTAAGATAATTTTTTTAATTGGTTAATACTTTACATTAGGTTTTGCTTCAAATAATTTAAATATCTCAAATTCTCTGTTGTTATGCTTTAGTATCCCTAAGGTATATTTCTGTTCATTAAAGAAAAGTTAGCCCAGCTGTTTAGAGACAGGAGTAAGGAAGATACTAAGACCATTCTGACAATATGAAATAGAAATGATATAAAGTAGTAAGCTAAGAAATCTTCCTCTTCATCTAGGCATATTAGGAATATTTAACAGAAAAACAGAGTTATATCTGTTCTAATAGTTTGTTTTCAGAAAACCATGCATGTAATTACACAGGTCATTTGTGAGTTCTGGTGTAAGCTCTATATCATCACATCACTGATAACAACTTATAATTAATTAATATCTGTCAGGATTTATAGCCTAGGAGAGGCTGGAAGAAATAGCCTTGTTAATCCACTCAGATAGTGGGTAAAATAAATTTTTATACCTTTGTGGAAATTTCACAGAGCAATTTACTATATTTCCGTGAGTTTCATAGCGCCTTTTTCTTTATCTTTGGTTTTTCTCTGGGAACATCTGTCACAGATCATTTTTATTTTTTTTACTATTATGCGTAAGCCATATTTTTGGCTTTATTTCATACATGAGAGAATCCAGGGAGATTTGTTTTGCTTTTATTTAACATCTTAATATAGTCTGATAGTTTTAGAAAAGTAAGAACCTTTAGGAAGCAGAAAGACCAACTAGGCTGACAGCAAAAAAATGAAAATCAGAAACTCTGGAACCTTAAACTGCAGTCTTCTCTTACATAAAATGAACTGTTCATGTAATTAGTACATAACCAGCATCCTCAGGATATGTTGTCCTTTTCTCAGGTTACTGAGAAATATTTGTAAATATTCTAGTTTAAAACAAAGCTGTGAAACTAGAAAATCTTGGAGCTGAAATGGATCTTAAGGTTATTTTGCAGTTAGGTGTAGGAATCCCTTTTGTAATATATTTGCTTGTTCATTGTTAAGCATTTTAGGGCAGGAAGCACTTTTAAAAGCTATTCATAGCCCTGGCTGGGTAGCTCATTTGGTTGAAGTATTGTTCCAATTTGCCAAGGTTGTGGGTTCTATCCCTGGTTAGGGCACATACAGGAATCAACCAATGAATGCATGGATAGGTGGAACAATCAATCAATCTCTCTCTCTCTCTCTCTCTCAAAAATCAATAATTTAAAAAATAAAGCTGTTCACAGTTAATTAATCTGGTTCCAATAATTCAGAGAAAGAAAGCTGAGGAAATATAATAGTAGTGACCATTTACCTTAATGAAAAAAATGGGGATGAAAAGCCTTCAAATAACTCTGACTGGTATGGTTCAGTTAGTTGGATGTCATACTGCAAAGCAAAAGGTTGCCAGTTCAATTCCTGATCTGGGCACATGCCTGGATTGCAGGTCAGGTCCCTGTTTGGGGTGTGTGCAAGAGGCAGCGAATCGATATTTTTCTCATACATTGATGTTTCTCTCCTCTTTCTCCTTCCCTTCTCCTCTCTCTAAAAATAAATAAATAAAATCTTAAAAAAAAAAAAAACTTCAAATAAAAGTGTCGTGTCTTTCCTTCCTTTAGTTCCTAGTAGTTTGTAATTATGATACTATCAGTCCTTGGAATATCTCTAATATTTCTATTTATATGTCTTTGAATCCGAAAAAAGGAACTGAGACCTGTATTGGTTTAAGGGCTTTGATTGGTCCAGCATCAAAGCAAATAAATATTAGAATTGATCATTTCTTACTCTCTGTATAATCCACAATTCTCTGTTTTTCCTTCTATTTTGACCCCTAAGGGGAAAAAAGAGAGAGAGGTAACATAAGCTTGATAATGGAGAAAGATCCAATTACTTGTATTCAGAAAGACTGCTAGTGTCTAATAACTCATATACTTTGAAATTTCTTTCATCCTTCAGGCCTACTGTGGATTTCTCCGTCCTGGAGTTCCTTCAGAGAATCTTTCTGCTGTGGCCACAGGAAACTGGGGCTGTGGTGCCTTTGGAGGTGATGCTAGATTAAAAGGTACGTGGTTAAGTTGTTAAAAGAAGAGTAATAGCATTCTGACTAGAAAGAAAAGTTAGACCTTCAAACTGGATTTCTAAAGTTCTATCATAATAAGAGACCACAAAGATCTAAAAGGAGAGAAGAACATTTGACACCACCCTCTTTTTTTATTGTGGTAAAGAAATTCTTATTTTTATTTACTGTTTCCCTTCAGAAGTTACTTACTTCTCTCATCTACCAGACACAGTATTTACTTGAGTAGAGAGAATAATTTAAAATGGCTAGGAAGTTTCAAACCAAAGCACCCACACAAGGAAGTTCCTTTATGGAAGTGATTTTTTTTGTGTACAGAACTATATTGTTGACTCAGTCATTCATTCACCAAACTGATAAGACATTTGCTGTGCTCTTGGCCCAGCAAGATCAGACTGTCACCCAGACAGACAGGAAGATAGACACTGAGGTTGCTGGCCTCAAAACCAAGCTCAAGACCAGACACTATGGTTGGCTCTGAAAATACAAGGTGAATAACATGTGGTTCCTGCTTTGGAATTCAGTTTAGTAAATGACAGAGAGATGAACAAATGCAGCACATGGTAATAAGTGCTTTTATAGAGGAACACAGTGTATGGGAGTAATGCTTGTCAGAGCTGTATGAATGGCACAGCTAAGAAGGCATTTGGGTACCCAAGAAGGATAAACATTTCTTGCATTTTATTGTTGGTGGCATAAAAATCATAAAACCTGATCAATAGAACTGTTGGCCATTTACCAGATTGTGACATCTCCTCTACCCTCAAAAGTATAGTTACAGAAAATAGTATGATATCATTACTTAGAATGGTTACTGTTCTGTGTCAACCCAACTGGTCTGGCACCAACTGGGTGTATTGCAATACAAGTGTAATCCTGACATTGACTACCTGGAGTTAGAGTAGACTTCACAGGTTAAGTGCAAAGTCCTTCACAAGACCGCCCCGACTTCAGACTAGCCAAAAGTCTGAAGGTGGGGGAGGGTGTTCTCCAGGCCACACAAACTCTGACCAATTGACTACAAGTTAGGAGGTTCCCATGATTCTCTTCAGGTGTAATAATTTATCAGAGTGACTCACAGAACTCAGGAAGGTGCTATTACAATTTTATTATAAATGATACACATCAGGTGAGGTCTGAGAGGGAATACAAAACTTCCATACCCTTGCCCTCTGATGTCAGGGCAGTTACTCTCCCAGAATATCATTGTGTTCGCCAACCAGGAAGCTCCACTGACCTTTGGTGTCCAAAGTTTTTATTGGGAGTTTATACACAGGCATCACTGATTGGAACATTGGCCACATCATTTTCAAACTTCCCTTTACTCCCTGGAGTTCAATGGCTAAAAATTCCAATGCTGAAGCTGTTTGGGGGCCCATTAGGAGTCACTTCAATAGCATAACAAAGACAGTATCACTCAGGAAATTCCCAGGGCTTCTGAAGCTTCTGCTAGGAACCCAGGACTCAGACCAGAGAGATTTTCTGTTATGTTGCATTTACCAAAGTAACAAAGCAGGCATTAAATAGCCAGCTGGCCTTGATAGCCAAACTAGATACAGATAAAATTCATCTTGTTGGGAATAACACAGTTGAGTCTGTAATAATTTTTGAGTCTCTATTTTATATCAATGATACATGTTTATTATTATATTTTAAATCCAGAAAACTATCCTGATATATGTGAAAATCAATGAAATTCACTATTAACTTTTTGGTGACCATCCTTTCAGACATTTCTGTGTAACAATCTATGTAACTATATGACATTAAGAAGATCATATATATTCCGTGCTCTAACTCCCTCATTTTGGAAGCCTCAAAGTCTCATGGATGGCTTTCAACACCATCAAATGTAGGTTTACCATTGACATTTTTTAAAATAGCTACATGCTATTCTGTTGTATGTACCTGTATACCATAATTTATTTCATTGATTCTCCATTCATAGATAGTTGATTTATTTTCTTTATCTTACATGATAAGCAGTACTGCAGTATATAATTATATATGCTTGTTTATATAATTGTTTCATTAGGGTTAATTCCTAGAAGTAGCATTAATGATGCAAAAGATATATATTTTGATACTTAATGCAAATTGTCCTGCTGAATTACATTGTTTTCCTTGCATGGGCACCCTCACCAAGATGGGATTTCAGTCTTTTTAATTTCTCTGAGGTTCAATACATTTCATGTTTGTCTGCTCATTTTTATTTATTTTGCAAATTGTGTTTTCATGTCTTCTGCCATTTAGCTCTTAGGGAGTTATTTTGATTTTTCATTTGTATATTAAGAAATATTAATTATTCATTTCCCTCCACCTCTTCCAATTGATAGTTAGCAAGGAGAGGGAATCCCAACAAGCCTCAACATCCCTTTACAGCAGGAAGTAGCCAGAGTGGTTGTCACTCGAAAGTCCCCAAAGATTTGGGTTCCTAATGCTTGGGGGGAAGGTTTAGGAGAAGAAGGAGGGCTGAGGGGAGGTCCATAGTACTTGTAGGAAAAGCTCATAAATAACTTTAGTTAACTGCCTCCATCCATGTATCTGTTTTTAACAGGATAACAAGAGGTTGTGCTGGAGCAAGATAAAAATCTGAGTTAAACAGACCTCCACCCATAGTTGTGCTTAAGAGGTCAGGAGGTCATGCCCTCCCTTGGAGGAGTATTCCCCACCTTCTCTCACCAAATTGATAAGTAATTTCCTCACCCCACCCCACAAATTATATAAGGCCTCAGGGCAAAGAGACCAAGTGCCCTTGCCTTTCTCAACACACCTGGGCTAGGCCCCATTCTCTTCCATTAGAACATATCACTAATAAATTTTTCTTACATACTAAAAAAAAAAAAAAAAAGGAATTTTAATTAACTGTCACAGTTGCAGGTATTTTTCTGTTTTTTTTTCCCATTTATTTCAGTCTTTTGGGCTGTTGTCATATGGAGTTAATTTTTACGTGTTTTCAGTTTTGTGATATGTTTACAAAAATCTTTAAGTGAAATGAATGAGTACGTTCATACCATCAGTCCAGAAACTACATCTGCCATAAGCTTTGGTAATTTTTGGTGGACAATTTAGGAATCTTTATAAATGTCTATCTCTCATTTTTTCTTCATGAGATAAAGACTTTCAGATGACAGATTGTTTCTGCTGGTGACTATCAAGTATAGTTGTCAAAGATTTTCATATTGTAATTCATTTTCTCAATTATCAAGATTTAGATTTAAACTTTGGAGTGACTTTTTGACCATACCCACTTCTTATTTGCTTGAATAATCATTTCAAAAAATTAGAAGTGGTCATAGTGCTTTTGAGTAAGGGATTGTTTACTAAAACATTTTGAGAAGAAAGAAGTTAGGGTTTATCTATGTAATGAAATAGTGTGCAGCCATTATGAACTATTTCAGAAACATAACTGCTGACATGGAAGGATTCTTTTGGAATCTGCCAAATTGGGGGGAAATACACAGTATACATAATATAAATTATTTTTTACAATAAATGAACATAAAGTATCATACACAAATTTGAGGTTTTCTGTGTTCATCTGTTTATAAGTAAAGACTAACTGTGGTTGTCTAGGTGAGTGATATAAATGTTCTTTTTCTTTTTTATCTGTGTTTTTCTGTTGTGACCATTTAGGGTAGGGCAAGAGTAGGTTTACAGTTGTGAGTATGCAGAACACAGAGATTATCCTTGTATTATTATTTATTGTATTATTTTCCATATGAACAACTGTAAACCTACTTTTGCCCTACTCTGTACATTGGTTTTTGTAAGAAAAAATTTTCTCAAAAAATTTTCTGACTGCATAGATGGATCTTAAGGGCATTATCCTAAGTGAGACAGAAAGACAGATACCATATGATCTTACTTGTATGTGGAATCTAAAAACAAAACAAAACAAAAACCCACTCATAGATACAAAGAATGGATTGGTGGTTGCCAGAAGTGGGGTCGAGTGTGAAACTGTGAAGTGGGTCAAAAGGTACTAATTTCCACTTATGAAATGAATAAATCATGGGAATACAATATGCAACATGACAGCTTTGGTTAATAATGATGTATTGTGTGTTTGAAAGTTGCTAAAAGAGTAGATCTTGCAAGTTCTCATCACAAGAAAGTAAATTTTTTTAACTGTGTATGGAGGTGAATATTAACTAGACTTACTGTGGTGGTCATCTGTTTCTCACTATATACAAATATCAAGTCATATTGTATACCTTAAACTAATATAATGGTATAGGTCAGTTATATCTCAATTTTAAAAAGCCATCAAGATAGTATATGTTCCTCTTTTATGAGACCCCCTTCTCATTAGTCAACATCATAGACATGAACAAGGTAAATACTAGATTAATCTCCAAGAGGAGGGAGCACCAAGAAAGATATGTTTGCTAATGAACCAGAATTAGGGAGCTAGAGTAAGTCCATAAAGAAGAATTAGAGACTCTGGTCCCATTCAAAGTATCAACAGATGACACAAAGCTGGGAGACTAAAACCCTCTGAGAGCAGACAAACAGAGGGCCAGTATTAACATTTTCTCTACTGGCCATCCTTCTCTGTCCATAGGTCTTACTAAAGCTTTCATGAAGACTCTTCTGAACCATTAGGTGCTATCCCTACCTTATAAGAGAAAGAAAGAAGAAAGAATAGTAAAAAGAAAAAGCAGAAATGGAAAATGTGGCAATATGTAAATCCTAAGACTTGTATTTCTCTTGTTAGAAGTAAGGCAAAAATATTTTTAATATGTGTTACCTAATTGTACATGAGCATTGCAATTTATAACAATTTAATTTTAAACTGCTTTCATTGTCTATTATGCTTATAACCATTAAGAGAATATTTTTCATATATTTATTTAACAGTTATTAATGACTCTCTGTCCCAGGCAACCAATGGTCCTAGGAGACAGAGGGTAGGAAAAAAGGAACATGGGGAAGAGAGAGGGGCTTGGTGTCTATCCTCCAGCAGCAGCCAGTCACCTCCTGTACACCATTGCTACCAAAGGGGCACTCTCTGTCCTCCTGCCTGAGCCTCCATCTTTCTGAGTCCCTGCAGAGACATGTGGAAAAGCTTTTTAGTGATTATGAACTTTCCTATTTCCAAGGCTTCTAGATATTCCAAAGAGACCCCTTAGCCCACATTTGGCTTTTAACATTTTATTAGTTTTAACTGATTTATTCTTACCCATTTATATTGTGGCCATTTCTTCTGTGCTCTCTCAAAGATAGTAATTCCTGTGATTCATCTCTTCTTGAAGAGGCTTGTCATACTTTTTGTTGCCTTGTAAATGCAACTCCCTGGTAGACTCAGGAAAAATTATGATGCTGTAGATCACTTGGCCTTTTTTCATTGTTAAGGTTGAAGCAATGTAGTTTTTTTTTTTAAGCTTTACTCATCTCATCTCAGTAGATACTATAGGGTGGGCTCCTGCCTTAAGTGTACTACCAGGCACACATGGGAGTTTTAGGAGGTAATTTAAAACCATTTCTAAATAGTTGGGTTTTTCTTTTTTAAAATGTTTCTTTTATCTCTCATTTTTAACTATTGCATTATAATCAAAGAGTATAGGCAATATTATTTCTACTTTTTGGAGAGTTTTGAACTGTTCTTTGTGGCCTAATAGTCAATTATAAATATGTTGGCAGTTGAAAGATGTCTCTGAATGGTATAGAACTTATTCTATTACATTTTATACCACTAGACACTTTATTGATCTAATTTTTTGGTGCTTGCTTTGGGGAGAGATTGAGTGCACCGAGAAAGACAGAATGGTGCTCTAAAGTTTTTTGTTTTATTGTGTTTTTGTCAATTTCTTTTTGTGTTTCCTTCAGTGTTTAATTTTTACATATCTCCTTATTGTGTTACCTGACTTGTGAGAAATTATGCCTTTGCTAGTTTACTGTAATTAAAAGGTACCTTGATGTTGACCTTCAGTGTACCAAAATGACTTGCAAATACAATATGCTGAATTAATTTCTACTTAACAAAATTATTCAACAACCTCTGAATACCTTTTGTTAATCTAGTTTTGCATATTCTTTTTTTAACTTTATTGTATTTCTTCCATTACTATTTACTCCCCTTAATCTACCTCCCCCAGCAATCACCACACTGTTGTCCATGTTCATGAGTCCTTCCTTTTTGCTCAATTCCTCCATCCTCTAAAGAGCCCCCACACTAGCTGTCAACCTGTACTCCATCTATTAGTCTGACCCCATTTTCCTTGTTACTTCAGTTTGTTCATTAGATTCCACATATGAGTGAAATCATATGATATTTGTCTTTCTCTAACTGGCTTATTTTATTTAACATAATATTCTTCAGGTCCATCCATACTGTCACTGAGGGTAAAATTTTCTTCTTTTTTTATAGCCAAGTAGTATTTCATTGTGTAAATGTCCTGTAGTTGTTTTATCCACTCATCTGTTGATGGACACTAAGGCTGCTTCCATATCTTGGTGATTGTAAATAACACTGCAATGAACATAGGGGTGCTTGTGTTCTTCCAAATTAGTGTTTTTGGGTTCCTTCAGAAATATTCCCAGAAGTGGGATTGCTGGGTCAAAAGGCAGATCCATTTTTAATTTTTTGAGGTATCTCCATATAGATTTCCATAGTCACTGCACCAGTCTGCATTCCCATCACCAGTGCAAAAAGATCCCCTTTTCTCCACATCCTCACTAGCACTTGTCATTTGTTGATTTATTGATGATAACCATTCTGCCAAGTGTGAAATGGTATCTAATTGTGGTTTTAACTTGCATTTCTCTGATGATCAGTGATGTTGAGACTCTTTTATATGCCTATTGGCCATCTATATGTCCTCTTTGGAGAAGTGTCTATTCAGGTCCATTGCCCATTTTTTATTGGGTCATTCATTTTTTGGGTGTTGAGTTTTGTAAATATTTTATAAATTTTGGATATTAATCCTTATCAGATGTATTGGCAAATTTGTTCTCCCATTCTGTGGGATGTCTTTTTATTTAGGTGATGATTTCCTTTGCTGTCCAAAAACTTGTTAATTTGATGTAGTCCCATTCGTTTATTTTTTCTTTAGTTTCCCTTGCCTGTGGAGATATATCCAATAAAATATTGCCACGAGCAATATCCAAGATTTTGCTGCCTATGTTTTCTTCTAGGATTTTTATAGTTTCAGGTCCAACAGTTAAGTCTTTGATCCATCTTTAATTTATTCTTGTTTGTGGTATAAGAAGGTGTCTAGTTTCATTTTTCTGCACGTATCTGTCCAATTTTCCCAATGCCATTTATTGAATAAACTATCTTTAGCCCATTGTATGTGCTTGCTTCTTCTGTTGAATAGTAATTGACTATAAAGGTGTGAGTTTATTTCTAGGCTCTCTGTTCTGTTCCATTGATCTATATATCTGTTTTTATGCCAGTACCATGCTGTTTTGATTACTGTGGCTTTGTACTATAGTTTGATATTATGTAGTGTGATTACTCCAACTTTGTGCTTCTTTTTCAGGATTGCTGTTGCTGGGTGGGGCCTTTTGTGGGTCCATATGAATTTTTGAAATATTTGTTCTAGTTCTGTGAAATATGTGATTGGAATCTTGATAGGAATTGTGTTGAATCTATAGATTGCTTTGGGTAGTATGACATTATAATGATGTCTGTTCTTTCTATCTGTGAGCGCAGTATGTGTTTCTACTTATTTGTATCTTCTTCACTGTCTTATACTTTTCTGAGGATAGGTATTTTACATCATTGGTTAAGTTTATTCCTAAGTATTTTATTCTTTTTGAAGCAGTTGCAAATGGAATTGTTTTCTTAATTTCCCTTTGTGTTAATTCATTATTGACATAAATATGCAACTGATTGCTGAATTCATTTATCAGTTCTAGTAGCTTCTTGATGGAACCTTTGAGGTTCTCTATGTGTACAGTATTATGTGATCTGCAAATAAAGACAGTTTTACTTCCTCCTTTCCAATTTTATTTCTTCTTCTTGTCCTATTGCTGTGGCTAGGACTTCCAGTGCTATGTTGAATAGGAGAGGTAAAAGCGGACATCCCTGTTTTGTTCCCAATCTTAAGGGTAACGCTTGTACTTTTTGCCCATTGAGTATGATGCTGGCAGTAGATTTATTTAATGTGGCCTTTATTGTGTTAGGTATGTTCCCTCTATTCCCAGTTTGTTGAGAATTTTTATCATGAATGGGTGCTGAATTTTATCAAATACTTTATCTGCATCTGTTGATATGATCATGTGTTTTTTATCCTTCATTTTGTTTGGTGAATCACATTTATTGATTTTGAATGTTGTACCAACCTTGCATTCCCAGAATGAATTCCCACTTGATTGTGGTGTATGATCTTTCTGATGCACTGTTGTATTGAGGTTGCTAATAGTTTGTTGAAGATTTTACCATCTAGTATTAGGGATACCGGTCTATAATTTTTTTTGTAGTATTTTTAACAGGTTTTGGAAGTAGGATAATGCTGGCTTTGTAAAATGAGTTTGGGAGCCCTCCCTCCTCTTGAATTTTATTAAATAGTTTGAGAAGTAGAGGTGTCAGTTCTTCTTAGAATGTTTGGTAAATATCACCTGTGAAGTCACTGGTCCAGGACTTTTGTTTTTGGGGAAGTTTTTTGATTACTGCTTCAATTTCATTAGATGTAATCTACCTATTCAGATTCTCTGATTCTTCGTGATTTGGTTTTAGAAGATTGCTTATTTCTAGAAATTTATCCATTTCATCCAGGTTGTCCCATTTGTTGCCATATAGTTCATAATATTATCTCACAATCCTTTGTATTTTCTTGGTGTCAGTTGTTATTTCTCCTCTTTCATTTATGATTTTATTTATTTGGGTCCTTTCTCTTTTTTTCTTGATGAGTCTGGTTAAAAGTTTGTCAGTCTTGTTTTTCTTTTCAAAGAAGCAGTTCTTGGATTCTTTGATCTTTTGTATCACTTTAAGACTCTGTTTCATTTATTTCTGTTCTGGTCTTTATTATTCCCTTCCGTCATTCTCTTTGGGCTTTGTTTGTTGCTCCTTATCAAGTTCCTTTAAGTGCAAGGTTAGACTGTGTATTTTAGCTTTTACTTGTTTTTTGAAATAAGCCTATAATTTTATGAATTTCTCTCTTAGGATTGCTTTCCCAGTGTCCTACAGATTTTGGATTGTTGTGTCTTCAATTTCATTTGTTTCAAGGTATCTTTTGATTTCTTCCTTGATCTTATTGTTCACCCACTCATTGTTTAATAACATGTTATTTTGCTTCCATGTTTTTCAGTGTTCTTGTAATGGATTTCTATTTTCATAGCATTGTGGTCAGAGAAGATGCTTTTTATGATTTCTGTCTTCTTAAATGTATTAGAATTTTTTGTCTCCTAACGTGGTCTATTCTAGAAAACATTCCATGTGCACTTGAAAAGTATGTATATTCTGCTGCTTTGTGATGATATGTTGTGAAGATATCAATTAAGTCCATTTGATCTAGTGTGTCATTTAAGGCCACTGTCTCCTGGTTGATTTTTTGCCTGGAAGATCTACCCGTTGAAGTCAATGGGATGTTAAAAACTCCCAACTATGACTGTATTTATGTTGATCTCTCCCTTCATGTCCATCAAGATTTGCTTTACATATGTAGGTGCTCCTGTGTTGGGTGAATAAATGTTTACTAGGGTTATATCATCTTGTTGGATTATTCCCTTTATCATTATGTAGTGTTCTTTGTTGTCTCATTATAGCCTTGGTTTTCAAGTGTATTTTGTCAGATGTAAGTACTACTCCAGCTTTTATTTCTTTTCCATTTACATGAAATACCTTTTTCCATCCCTTTACTTTTAGTCTGTCTTTTGATCTGAGATGGGTCTCTTGAAGTCAGCATATACATGGGCCTTTTTTCCTTATTCATTCATCTACCCTCTGTCTTTTGTTTGGGGCATTTAATCCATTTACACTTAATTGATAGGTACATACGTAGTGCCTTTTTATTGTTAGACTGTTTCTTCTTTCTTTCTTTCTTTTTTTCTTTTCTTCTTTCTTCTTTCTTCTTCCCTTTAACAGCTGTTGTAGCACTGGTTTGGTGTTAACCAACTCCTTTAGCTTTTTCTTGTCTGGGTAGCTCCTTATTTCTCCTTCTATTTTAAATGATAGCCTTGCTGGGTAAAGTAGTCTTGGTTGTAGGTCCCTATTTTTCATCACCTTGAATATTTCACACCACTCTCTTCTGGCCTGAAATATTTCTGTTGAGTAATCAGATGACAGTCTAATTGGTGCTCCCTTGTAGATGTACCTGCTTTTCTCTTGCAACTTTTAGGATTTTTTCCTTGTCTTTAAGCCTTGTCATTTTAATTATGATGTCTCTCAGTATAGGCTTCTTTGAGTCCAACTCCTTTGCTATTCTCTGAGTGTTTTGGACTTGTATGTCTTTTTCTTTCACCAGACTAGGGAAATCTTCATTCATTATTTCTTTAAATTGGTTCTTGAGCCCTTGTTCACTCTCTTCTCCATCAGGTATTTCCAAGATGCAGATGTTTTTATGCCTTATGTTGTCCAAGATGTTTCTTAAGCTCTTCTCATTTTCTTAAATTCTCTTTTCTTTTTGCTGCTCTGCCTGGGTGTTTTTTTTTTTTTTTCTACCTTGTCTTTCAAATCAGTGATGCAGTCCTCTGCTTCATCTAACCTACTGTTTATTCCTTCCACAGTATTATTTCTTTCAGATATTGCATTCTTTATTTCTGACTGGTCCTTTTTTATGGTTTCTATGTCTTTTTCCATGCCGTTGACTATCCTTATAAAAATCACTCTAAACTATCTGATAAATTGCTGCCTCCATTTATCTCATCTAGCTCTTCTGGAGAATTCTCATGTTCTTTCATTTGGTGTCTGTTTCTTTATCCTCCCATTTTTGTTGCTTTGCATATTCTGCCTTAACTGTTACACTAATCAACCATTACACCGATCAGTTGTTAAACTAATCAAGCTGTAATCAACAATAAATCTTAAGCTCTACAAGGTACGTTAGTGTAATTTCTTCAGGGCTATTGCTTCCCCTTAGGCTGATGGCACTTAGAGGTGAATTCTCTGCCCAAGAAGGGTGGCTTCTGCAGTGTGGGGAATGAGTCGGCACAGGATGCTTGTGGCTGTTCCTTCAGTGCTCTCCCCAAGACCACCAACCCCAGACCTTCCTCAAGTATATCTAGTCCACTCTGCCCTTCCTGTGCCAGGACCCAGGGTAAGTAGCTGCAAATGTATTTTGTGCATTGACCCTTTTGGAGGCTCTCTGCATCTCCAGCCTTCTCTCCCTGGCAGACAGAAACCCTGCTGCTTTACACAGCTGGATATTGTTATCTGAGTTCCTTTCTGGCTCTGGTGCTATAGGCTATGGTGCCAGGCTTGGGATTTAGACCCAACACTTCTCATGGGAACCCCACAGCTGCTGAAACATCCCTCTGGAACTTCAGTTGCCACCCATGGTGCCCAGCCAACCCTCTCATACCTCTTCCACACTCCCTATCAGTCTTGTTGTGGTGAAGTGGTTTCTTCTGTCTGTCCTTGGTTATAAGGCTTCTCTCTAGCCAGTGTTCAGTTGGTTATTCAGAGTGATTTCTCTATAATGTAGTTGTAATTCCAGATTGGTCCTGGGAGAAGTTTACTGTTACTTCTACTTACTCTACTGCCATCTTGGGTCTCCCCAGTTTTGCATATTTTTAAACTATCTTTATCTGGCTAATTCCTTCTGTTCCTCTAAGATTTCGCTGTTAACTATTCCACAAAGATCCCTTTTCCTCTGTCTCTCACCCACCCCACTCCCCAACCCTGCAAAATTTTCTGTTTGGATTCTTTCAATTACAGGACATACTACTCTACCCTATCACTTAACCATGAGAGGATATTATTGGCTGATGTGATGGAGAAAGGCAGAGTAGGATTGGTCTCAAAGATAACTGGATCCTGAGATTAAATGCTTCCTTTTGTGTTGTGTATTTGTTGATGCCCTGCCTACTTCTTTCAAGATGATGGCCTTATTTTCTCCTATTACCATTGGTTATTTCTGCATGGCATGAGCCACAACCAAATAGTTCCAGGCTTACAATATTGCATTTGAGTCCCTAGGGTAAAAGAGATCTCCTTAGATTAAAAATCCCATGGAAATAATCTAATTTGACCAACTAAGATCACTTTCCCCTCCCTTGGACTAAGTCATTGTAACCAGGGAGTCATTAAACATCAGACACATCCCCTAAGAAGATTAAGAGCATATGCATTTGATTTTTTTTTGCATATTTACATTAAAGAAAAAGTTTTCTGAGATTATAGAAATGATCTTTCATAAGTTATGTCTCATATCAAACCTAAATTGTGTCTTTACTAGTTATTTTGCTATTTTGGAATCAAGACACCTAAGCTCTGGAAAAACTAATGTTCTGGAAAAGGTTGGAACATAGACAGTGCTGATAAATCATTTTCTTCCATGCTGTGGCTGGCCTGCCTATATCTTTGGGGTTTGAGGGAGGTCTGGTTGTGTAAGTTGGGAAGGGATGACTACTGACAAAAAAATGGAAGGTAGAAAAATAGAGTTATATGCCAGGTCACCCAGTTTGACTACCACAGGATCCTCTTCTCTTGGCTTTCTTCTCTCAGACCATATCATACTCTCTCTCCATTTCTTTCATAGCCTTGCTCCTACATACTGGAGTAGATATTCATTCCTTAACATTTCTGCATTATTCTCTTCTATGGGCCCGGTGCCTGGAATGGGGTCTTGTATGATAGTGTATTCAAAGTGACTAGTGGGTGAAATGGGTGTTATCAGTACCTTGGAAATGCCACTGAGTTAGAGAATCTGGGAAAAGCCTTTTGCGTTTTTTTTTTTTTTTTTTTTTAACTCTGGGAGTTGCTGACGATCAGCCAGGTTTAAGAAATGCTGCATTCTCTTCTTTAGTTTGCATAGTTACCTTTAAGTTTGTTAGCCTCATTTTTAAGACCAAGGTTTGTAGAGAGGCTAATAAACCTGTTCGAAGAGAGACAGCTAGTGTCAGAACTTGAATTTAAACTTGGCCTGTTTTCGTCAAAAACCAATATATGTTGTTGTTGTTATTATTGAACATGTTGAATACATTCTGTTTCAGGAATTATACTAAGTGCTTTCTTTACATTAGCTCATAACAGCCTATTAAGTAGGTTTTATTTTTCTCTTTAGAGGTGAGATAACTGAAGCATAAAGAAGTAAGTAACTAGCCTGGGGTCACAGGATATCAAGTGGCAGTGTTAGGATTCAAACCAGGATTGATGCCCGAGAGTCCACTGTCTGTGCTCTTTCTATTACATTATTTGCCAAACTCTGGATCTGGACCTAGATTTGGGAGTTGGCATTCTAGAGATGGTGGTTGAATTCTTGTAGAAAGAGAGTGGTTAAAGCAGATGAAAGGACTATAGATTGAGCCTTTAGTAATATCTGCTTTAGGGTTGGGAAGGGGACATAGGCTGCAGGTAGATGGTGTCAATATTAAAAACAGTAGCCAGAGGATAAGACCAATTAGAGAATAAGAGCTGGCCTGGAGGAGTCAGCTAAAAGCCTTTGGGGCTGGAAGCAGTGCTGCTGGAGCTTTCAAGATAATTGGGGCATGTGAACTCACAAAGCAGCTTGGGTTAATAAAGAAGGACATCGATAGTACTTTCAAATCCGTGATTTTTTAGCTTGCTTGCCAGCATGCATTTGAATAATGTAAATAAACAATTTGGGATGGTTGTTCTGATTGGCACATGGTAAATTTGCTTGAAGTAGAGCAGAATGACTTGGCATGGCAACTTCACAACGTAGTGGGTGAGGCATAAGTTTTTCAGACTGTCAGGGTTCGACTTCCAGCTCCACTCCTTTTAGACTCTATGACCTTAAACAAATTCTTAACCTTTTGTGGCTATATTCCTTTTTAAAAAAAAATGGAAATAATACTAATATTTACCTTACTCAGTTTTTTGTAACAATTAAGTGACTTAATCATTGTAAATCTTTTTTGTTTGTTTTTAATAAAGGTCTCATTTATTTTTAACAGCTTTCTTGAGGAGTAGTTTCCATACCAAACAATTCAACCATATAAGGTGTACAATTCAGTGATTTTTAGCATATTCGGATATGCTCCAACATCATCACAATTTTAGAACATTTTAATCACCCCCAAAGAAACTCCATATTCTTTAGACATCATCTCCTTACCCATCTACCCACTCAGCCCCCCAACCTCCTCCAACCCAAGGCAATGCACATGCACATTTCTTTATCCATTCATCTATCAAAAAGCATGTAGGTTGTTTCCTACCTTGGCTATTGTGAATAATGCTGCAATGGACATGGGAGGTGCAAATATCTCTTTAAGATACTTAATTCATTTTCTTTGGGTATATACTCAGAAGTAGGATTGCTGTATCACATGGTACATTTTTTAATTTTTTAAACAAATTCCATACTAGGGTTGGGGGGATAATTGCAGACAACTATACTTGAACAACAATAAAATAATTTTTTTAAAAATGAACAAAGGACCTAAATAGATATTTTCCCAAATAAGGCATACAAATGGCCAACAGGTACATGAAAAGGTGTTCAACATCACTAATCATCAGGGAAAGGCAAATCAGAATCACCATGAGATTATTACTTCACACCTGTTAGAATGGCTATTATTCAAAGGACAAGAGATAAGTGCTGGTGAAGATGTGGAGAAAAAGGCACCCTTGTGAACTTTGGGTGGATATATAAATTGATATAATCGTTATGAATCTTGAATTTGTGCCTATGGAGCTGCTAGAAAAGAGGTCAGTATTTGCAGTTGTCACTAAAATGACAGCCTCATGACCTCCAACTGCACTTGTGGTGTGAGTATCCATCATTTTACTCATTTTTTGTTTGGTTCATCTGTTGCAAAAGGACATTGTGAATTGTTTTTTGATGTTATTCATATTTACTTGAACTTCTTTCATAGCTTAACATTGATGCCAAAAAGAAAATTAAAACCAAGCTCCCTGCAGGTTAATTTAAGTGATTATTTTGGCACCTACTTGTGCTTGAAGTTAGAATTCAATGCTTTTATATCATACTTGGAGTCAGTCCACACATCCTATTAGATTTGTGATGCAAGAGGGTTCACTTAACTCATAAAACACAATTCTCTAGATTTACAAAGGTCTTGGGGATGTTGTAGACAGTGAATCTAAAGACAATTCTGTTTTAAATAATCTTTTATTAGTGATTACTGATGTATCTAATGTCAAGAGTAATTTCTGAAAATTTTATTTGTGAGATTATGGTCTAATATCCAATGAAAGGAGAAAAATTATAGCAGAGATTATGGAATTTTACACTCAAGAATGAGTCTTTAGGGGTCTGGTTGGACTCCTTTATTGCACAACTGGGAAAAATGCTGGAAAGAGAGTTAAGTGACTTGCCTGAAGTCACAAAGCTAGGTAGGTAGTAAAGGGTGAGGACTGAACTGGGCTCTTATCTCCAGTCCCAACTTGTCTAACACATGCTTATGTTATAATTTCCATCCAAACAGAAGTAGACGTGTAATCAAGAACATAATGTGAATTGGTGTCTCTTACTAGGATCTGGCCTATTTTTTGGTAACTCTGTTAAGCTTATCTCTATGAGACTATTCACAGGGACAAAGTGGCCTGTGAAGCTTTTTTTTTTTTTAATTTTTATAAGAGTTTATCTGAGCCAAACTGATAACATATGCTGGGGAACAAGCTCTCAAATGCTCCTGGCTTGTGAAGCATTTTAAAAACAAATTTTTTAGGGAGATAAACTTTTAATGTTTTATCATATTTCATTTTCTTTAATGACAAAAGACCACTTATATAATATTTCTGTATATAAGGAAGAAATAGGATTAAAAGGACATTTCTTTGGGTCTCTGTCTCTCTTTAAATAGGAAATACTTAAAGCCAAATTTTTATTCAAATGAAGAAATGATACCTCTTAGTAGAGGAAGTTGACAAGTGATTAGTTTCAATTTTTATATGTAGTTTAGGTTAGTTGGAAGCTTTTGAAATTGAGTGTATTGAAGCTTTAATGTATACACAAGTTGGATGAGCAGTTTTAATTAAAACATCTCTATTTTGAGATTAATTACTTTCAGTACTCTGAGATTAATGAGGCCCAGTCATGTTGTGGATACCCAATAAATATTAGTTTAGAAATTAGGAAATACTTTGGTATTTTAAAATCTTACATGTAGTGTAGTATCATATATTCTTTCTTAAATCTGGGGGTACTCAACTATACCAAATTTACTAGTTCAATTTAAAAATGTTTCCTTCCTACATAACTTATAAAACTTTTTATTTGAAAATAACTTCAAATTTGTAAAAGTTACAAAAAGTAAAACTAATACCTCTTTCTGTGTGTATATATACATACATATATGTGTGTGTATCTATGAGGTTTGCCCGGAAAAAGTCCAGCCATTTTTAATATAACAAGAACGGTGTGAACCTAGCAACCAAGGAAAGTGGACTGGAATGCGCATGTACGAATAATGACGACTTCACTGTACTAGTCAATGGAGTAGATGCCATTGAGTGATCATGTGTACTCTGGCCATCACGTTCAAAATGACTGAGCGAGTAAAGCAACAAATCTGCATCAGATTTTGTGTAAGGCTCGAACATTCCCCCATGGAAACTATTTAGATGATTCAGAAGGCCTTAGCTATAGGCAGCAGGTGATTGACAGCTTCATGACAACAATGCACCTGCTCACGCATCATGTCTGGTGCAGAGTTTTTTGGTGAAACATCAAATCATCCAGGTGACTCGCCCCCCTACAGCCCAGATTGGTGCCCTGTGACTTTTGGCTTTTCCCAAAATTAAAATCACCTTTGAAAGGGAAGCGATTTCACGCTGTTGATGAGATTCAGGAAATAAAACAAGCAGCTGATGGCGATTAGGAGAACTATGTGAGGTCCCAGCGTGCCTACTTTGAAGGGGACTGAGGCATCATTGTCCTATGTACAATGTTTCTTGTGTCTTGTACCTTCTTCAATAAATGTCTCTATTTTTCATATTATATGGCTGGATACCTTCTGGACAGACCTCATATGTATATATGGATACACACAATTTTTTTCTGAACCATTTGAACTTGTGACATAGATTATGCCCCTTTTCCTAAGTATTTCAGTGTGCTTCCTAAGAATAAAGTATTTTGTTTTTTAAATATATTTTATTGATTATGCTATTACAGTTGTCCCATTTTCCCCCCTTCAGTCCCCTCCACCCCATACACACCCTCCCACCCACATTCCCCCCTTTTAGTTCATGTCCATGTGTCATACATATAAGTTCTTTGCCTTCTACATTTCCCATACTATTCTTACCCTCCTCCTGTCTATTTTCTACCTACCGTCTATGCTACTTACTCTCTGTACCTCTTCCCTTTCTCTCCCCCCACACTCCGCTGTTCATAACCCTCTATGTAATCTCCATTTTTGTGATTCTGTTCCTGTTCTAGTTGTTTGCTTAGTTTGCTTTTGTTTTAGGTGTGGTTGTTAATAATTGTGAGTTTGCTGTCATTTTACTGTACATGTTTTTTATCTTCTTTTTCTTAGATAAGTCCCTTCAACATTTCATATAATAAGGGCTTGGAGATGAACTCCTTTAACTTGACCTTATCTGAGAAGCACTTCATCTGCCCTTCCATTCTAAATGACAGCTTTGCTGGATAGAGCAATCTTGGATGTAGGTCCTTGACTTTAATGACTTGGAATACTTCTTTCCAGCCCCTTCTTGCCTGTAAGGTCTCTTTTGAGAAATCAGCCAACAGTCTAATGGGAACTCCTTTGTGTAGGTATCTGTCTCCTTTTCTCTTGATGCTTTTAAGATTCTCTCCTCTTTCATCTTGGGTAATGTAATTGTGATGTGTATGTTCCTCCTTGGGTCCAACTTCTTTGGGACTCTCTGAACTTCCTGGACTTCCAGGAAGTCTATTCCTTTGCCAGATTGGCAAAGTTCTCCTTTATTATTTGTTCAAATAAGTTTTCCACTTGCTGTTCTTCCTCTTCCCCTTCTGGTACCCCTATAATTCAGATGTTGGGACATTTAAAGATGTCCTGGAGGTTCCTAAGCCTCTCCTCATTTTTTTGAAATGTTGTTTCTTCCTTCTTTTCTGTTTGGTTGTTTATTTCTTCCTTCTGGTCCAAACCATTGATTTGAGTCCCAGTTTCCTTCCCATCCCTGTTGGTTCCCTGTACATTTTCCTTTATTTCACTTAGCATAGCCTTCATTTTTTCATCTGATTTGCAGCCAAATTCAACCAATTCTGTGAGCATCCTAATTACCAGTGTTTTGTACTATGCATCTGACAGGTTGGCTGCCTCTTCATTGCTTAGTTGTATTTTTTCTGGAGCTTTGCTCTGTTCTTTTGTTTGGGCCATTTTTGTTTGTTTGTTTGCTTGTTTGTTTTTTGCCTTGGCACGCCTGTTACATAGTGAGGGGTGGAGCCTGAGGTGTTTACCAGGGCTGGGTAACCCATGTGGCTGAGTTGTGATACTGTATGTGGGGGAGGGGTCAGAGAGGAAACAATGGTGCTTGCTCTGCTCTCTGCCAGATTTCAGTCACTTCCCCCACTTTCCACAAGCAAATTGGACCCTTCTGGTGCTGATTCCCCTGTAGGTAGGTTTGTGTACATTCTAGGACCCTGTGGGTCTCTCCATTGAACTCTCCTGTGAGGCTGGGAGTTTTCTCCTGTCACCTCAACCCCCATAGGTGTTTTCAATCAGTGGTTTGAGGCTTTATTTCCCTGAGCTATAGCCCTGGGTTGCTTGGTCTGTCCTGCTACCCAGTTTCCCCTGGTTTATCTGCGTGCGAATGTGGGGCCGACTGGTCCACCAGCCACCTTGCACACCACACCCCTCTCCACAATCTGCCGCCTTCCTGGGTCCATCCACTGTCTCTTTGCCCCAAGCCTACTCCACCCTGGTTGCCTGACTCTGCCCATCCTGACCGTCCAGATGAATGTGTCTTCTTTAACTTCTTGGTTGTTAGACTGCCATACAGTTTGATTTTTTTTCTGTCAGTTCTGGTTGTTTTTTGTTTTTAAATTGTTGTCCTTCTTTTGGTTGTGCAAGGAGGCACAGTGTGTCTACCTATGCCTCCATCTTGGCCAGAAGTCAGAATAAAATGTCCTCTATATGAAACACATTATAGTTGCCCTGACCCTCATGGCTTGGTGGGTTGTGCATGGTAATGCAAACTGAAAGGTTGCCAGTTCAATTTGTAGTAAGAGCACATGGCTGGATCATGGGGGGCAGCCAAGTCCCCAGTTGGGGGCTGGCAGGAGGTAGCTAATTGACGTTTCTCTCACATCATTCTTTCTTTTCCTTTCTCCTCTTCCTCTTTCTCTAAAAATAAATAAGTCTTTTAAATTTTCAAAAAAACACACATTATAGTTATTAAATTCTTAATTATTTATCGGTAGAATATTTTTATCTACTCCATCATCTTTGTTCCAGTTTTGTCAGGTAGCCTAATAAAACTATTTAAAGCCTTTTGCCCTCCAGTACAGCATCTAGAGTTAGGCATTGCATTTAATTGTCATGTCCTTTATCTTTCTTTTGAATCTGGAGTATTTCCATGGCCTGTCTTCTTTTTTTTTTTTTTAAATGACATTAATGTCTTTTAAGAATACAGTGTTTTTTTTAGTTTGTTTGCTTTTTCCTCATAATTAGGATGAGGTTATGCATTCTCAGTCAGAGCACTACATGGGTGATAGTGACATTTGATGACCATCTGACCCCAATGGTGATGTTAATTTTGATCACCCAGTGAAGATGCTGTCTAATTTCTCCACTGTGTAGATACTGAGTTTTTTTCTTTTTCTTTTCTGTAGCTAATAAGCAGTCTGTGGGATAATACTTTAAGACAAAATACCTTAGATTTAGCATCCTTTAATGATTTTTACCAGATTCAATCTTTACCATGATTATTACAAAAAGAAGATTATCTCATTCTAGTAGTCTCTCCACACTTACTGGTTAGTCTTTGACTTTCTCCTGTGAGCAAGTACCCTTCTTCCTCTTCTCTATTTATTGTGTGTTATCATTGTGGACTCAGCAGTTCATATATTACTGTACTTAATATTTTGGTGCTTAGCTTGTCCAGATTTGGCTCATGGGAGATTTTTCCAACTGGCTCTTGTATCCTTGTGACAAGCTCCCATGAATCTTTTCTCCCATCAGTTTTTTTAACATTACTTTACCTTCTGGCATTGCAAAATATTTTGGGCTCTTCTTGGACCTATTCTATCTCAACCATGAGAATCAGGCATGTCCCTGAGGGATCTAGCTCCTTTTAGGGGAAATGGTATTAGATACCAAGATCTGGGCACTAGGTGTGCTCACTGCTACTGAGATGTCTTTGTGCTTTTTCAACAGACAAAACTAAGAGATATATTCATTCTCTCTCTCTGTCTTCCCCCCGCCCCACCCCACACAATGTGCATATTTTAGATGTCGGACCACATACCAGTGCCTTTCATTTCAGTCTGTCTTCTCCCAGAACATTTTGTCTTTTTCCATTAGAGAGAACCTCAGATCCCAATAATATCAACATTTATTTGCTTACTCAATCTTGAAATATATTTACAAATACTTTCAGAATTGATTTGCCTGTATTATTAGTAAGCAAACCTAAAAAGAGTGAGGAATTTGTTTGTAATTCTTTCCTTCATGCCCCAGACTGAGGGTATATCAGTCAAATATTTTGTTAATAAGTTACATTAGTTCTTTCTTTCATACTTTTCTTCCTTTCCCTTCTGTGTAGTTATGTTATTCTTTTGAAATATAATTAGGCTCATTTGTTTTAGTTTGCTTTCAGGTATAGGTTCCTCTGCTTTCCCATTCTTACTGTTTTAATTTTATTTTTTGAATATGTAGAATATTAACATGCTCTCAAAAATTAATACTATACAAAACCTACCATATTTTACTTTATTTCCACTTCCCTTTTTATTAAGGAAAAAGATTTATTAAGCAAAGGGGCATTTATTGTACCTGTGTTAGTATTTAAAATAAATTTTGTCTGTTGAGAAGATTATAAAGAAACTTAATTTTTGGAAACATATTTGAGTCTCATTGATTTGTAACTTTGATTCCTGCAGACAGTGGTTCTGAATGATTTTCCCATTCCAGCACCCCAGAGTTACAGTGACTTACAGTAACTCCAGTGTTTTCAGTAACATTAATTCCATGTTGCTGTGATTGGTAGAGGTGGGAGTGCAGAAGGGATGAGAATGCTTGCTGCAGAATTAATGAGGGTATTACACCCTTCTAAATGGATTGGTTGGAAAATCTCAGAGACTCATATTACACAAAAGACCAGTGACTATGTAATGCGACATAACAATTAGGCAACAAACACAAAAATTTTAGTTCCAGATTAATATAAGAAAGAAGAAATACCACCATAGTGTCTTAACTGTGCTGTGTCAAATGCATCTTGCTTTGTTTTCCCACAAAGGCATTTGAGTAAGAATTCTGTGGCTTAATGATAGTCTCAGCAGCGTGTCTGAAAAGTCACACAGCTAGATGATTTATACCCATCCTCTATTTACCATTTCTAATAATGTGTATATTAGGTTTATAAATCTTTAATGCAGGATAAATCTTTGACATAGCAGCTATAATTTAGCTGGTTGAAAGAACTAAAGGTGTCTTGATGTGAAGTGTCATCATAGAGCTATGTTTTTCTCTTTGCTACAGCCTTAATACAGATACTGGCAGCTGCTGTAGCTGAGCGAGATGTGGCTTATTTCACCTTTGGGGACTCAGAATTGATGAGAGACATTTACAGCATGCACACTTTTCTTACTGAAAGGAAGCTGACTGTTGGTAAGTAGGAGATAGTTTTGACACGGGTGTCTAGATAGATTTAGCAGGAGGAACACTTGCTAAATCTGGATGGATCACAGTAAATAAAAAAACATGAAGTGTGATTTTGAGGGTTAGGAGGACAAAGTCTTAGGCAACATTTGTAGAATCATTTTTTCTGACCAAGTGTCATGTACAATCTTGAAAGAGTTTATCAGCTTATTAAAATAAGGCTAAGAAAGTGGAGTTAGTGTCCATTTTTATGTTTGTGTATACTAAACTAAAAACTAAAAGAAGGAAGGTGTAGGAAGGTAAGTTCAAACCTAAGAGGCCTTACTCTGAGTCATATTTATCAGATATGCCAGCATGCTGATCTAGTGTGTTTCAGCTGGACATGAAAGGCCTTGCTACCACAGGAGCTTAATGTAGAATTAGAGTTGCAATGAACTCCCAGAATGATGCTTGATAATGCACTATACAGGGTGGACAAAAGTAGGTTTATAGTTGTTCATATGGAAATCAATAATTAATAAATAATGGTACAAGAATAGATTCTGTTTCATGTACTCACAACTGTAAACCTACTTTTGCCCCGTCCTGTATATAGCCTGTTGTAATCATGAGCTTATAAGTAGTTTCTTTAAGGTATTGATACTCTATTTTCAATAGTCAACTTTAAGCATTTATTACTTAAAGCTGAGTGTTCTTTAGTAATTTTATCCATCTGCATACCTTAATTTGCAAATTGGTCTGGCCTTTTACTCTCCAGGAGAAGTGTATAAGCTGTTGCTACGATATTACAATGAAGAATGTAGAAACTGTTCCACCCCTGGACCAGACATGAAGCTTTACCCATTCATATATCATGCTGTTGAGTCCTGTGCAGAGACGACCAACCAGCCAGGACAAAGGACCGGGGCCTGAGGAGCAGAGTAAATAGAACTTCCTTCTTTCCACCTCCTAGCAGAAACATCCTGTTAGAGTTGTCAGGTGTAATATATGAACTGACTGGATATAAATGTGTGAATAATCCACGCTTCTATGCAAGGATGCAGTCCCTTCCACACACATACCATTGTCAGTTTGTACATCTAAGCCCCCTCCTTTTTTGCCCATTTTCTCTATTTCAGTCTTTGTTCTTTGACTGTTCTTTCTTTGCCCATCAGATTTCCTGGGAAATCTCATGAAAGGTTGTTCTCATCCCATCAGGTCTCTTTATGATGCCTGTGTATGATAGAAACTGCCTCTGCAGACAGTAGAAACCAGTGGTGTAGGGAAGAAGCTGGAATCCAAGAACCTCTCTGATGGGTTTGCTGAAGATATCTCTGTGAGCCTTTCATCCCCAATTTTGTTATGATGATATAGTTTGAGTTTTTGATTTTTGAAATTTAACAGTTGGGGTTTTTTATACATGTTACACAATGCAAATCTCCTTGGTTATGACAGTTTTGTAGTCAAGACAAAAATTTCCAGGAACAGTTCTTTTGAGACATCACCTTCATCTGTTATGGTTTGTCCATCCTGTTTCCCCTGATCAGTTTTTATTGGTAATGATTTCAGAAACTGACCAAGATGGAAGAAAAGGTAGAATAAAAGAGACCTTCCCCAAATGGTATTTTAAAATAATAGATTCAAGAAAGCTGAAAGACTTTTTATTTCTTGGGATTTTTTTTTCTTTTTAAATTAGTATTATTGTTTGTTTCTTGGTGATTGAGGCATATTCATACAACCAAAGTTTAAGAACTTGGAACTTAGTGCTGATTTGTATATAGTGAAGTTCCTCTGGTATTCAAAGGTTATATAGCTAATAAATTTTCATTAACAGTCATTTGTCAGAAACCCCCACATTATCTATATTTTATATATAATATATCTTCTTTAAGTGTGTCTGTGTGCAACCATGTAAAATCTAAATAAAACTGGAGTTGTGGAAATGATTATGTTTAAGCTTTATTAGTGCCTCTGTTTAAAATCCTTTATTTACAGTTGTGTCCATTTAAAACTGTCAACAAATAATATCTTTCAAAGGTTAAAGTGAAAGCCAATACCAATTCTGTGTTAATGGAGAAAATAGAGTTTAATCACAGAATGAATGACTTCTATTTCTAAAGTAATCCTAAACCATATTGTTCTCTATTTTCCCAAACAAGGGTTATTTAAGATAGTTATTCTCTTGTTAGGGAAGAGAGGTATAAACCATTTGCTCTCGATGTCCTTAGTTAGGGGAAATAAGGTCTTGCAATTCACCAGCTGGTATAAGTTATTCAAATTGTTTGGCCTTGTTTAATTTTTTGTCTCAGTTTCCCTATTCCACTTGCCCAGTAATTTTCCTAGCTTTTTACTTTCCTGTCAACAGTATCAGAATTGGCTTGGCCAGTATTGGCTACGGAATCAGTATTCCCTATTCCACTTGGCCCCCCAAAATGGGAGCTTGGCCAATGTCTGTAACTTTTTTATTTGTATAGATTGAAAGGTTAATGGAATTTGACACCTATGGCAGTGACTTAAAGAAGTTATTTTACCATAGTAACTAAGATTTTTATTCATCTTCCTAAGTCCAAGGTGTCTGGCTCTATTTCTGCTCTTACTAAAGTCATCTCTCCCTTTCCAACTCATTCTATGTTTTGGTAAACATTCATAGTTATATTTTATTTCTTTATCTGTCTCCATATTTTTTCTTTCTCACCCAGCCCCAAGACTAAGTGAACAGTTTTTTAAAACACTGTGTGAAAGTACAGGATGGTTCATGTGGTAGCTAAGTTGTTACATCTAGACAAGAAGACCATCCAGCCTAATATTCCAGAACACAGAATCTACAGCTCTTAGAGCTGAACTGAGCCAGCTAACTGACTACTTCTCTTGCTATTGAGGGGTTTCCAGAATAAAACCTGCCTAAGGGATTAGAACAGTTTAATCAGATGGAACATGACAGAACTAATGCCTTTTTTTTTAGGAGAGAGGAAGGTGGGAAGAACATAATTACTTTGTTCTTAAAGGTCCTCTGGGAAAAGGGAAAAAAAATCAGACATCTAATTAACATTTGTATCTATTCTAAGACATTTAACAGCACTTTTTATTCTCTTTCATTTGGGGTTTATTGGTTTATTTCACATTGTTTGCCCTCCCTTCTTTAATCTGTTAAGGCATGAAAGGATATTTTTAGTTTAAAATTCTTAAGTTTTACTACAGTTTCTTGGTTTTCAGTTTCTATCTAGCTTACTCAAACGTACAGTAACAGTTTAAGGAAACAATGTGGAGCAATGGAAAGGACATGAGATTTTAAATCAGACAAGCTAGGTTCAAATGCCAGCCACATCCCTCCCTAGCTAATATTTTAACCTCTATAAATAAACTGAATTCTTGAGCCACTTAACTCATCTAAGAAAAATGGGCTTTTAGTACTTACTGGGAAGTGCTATACATATAAAGTAACAGTCAAAGGATGTCTGGTACATGATTGGTATTCAGTAAATACCAAGTCTTATAGTTGATCAGGAAACATATATGGAGCACCTGCTGTGTATTAGGTATTGTGCTAAGTTGCTTTTTACATATTTTAGCCCATTTTCCCAGTGAGCTAACAGATGCCCAGAGTTTAGGGAATACCATCTCACCCTTCAGGAGTTCATTATGAAAAGAGTCATGCTCTGTCATCTCTGTAGGGGATCTATTAGAGCAAAGACTCTGATACTCTGTTATCCATAAAGTTCCTAATAAAACTTATTCTTTGTCATGAATGACTAGTTATCAGCAGGGTACACTAAATTATCTCTGAGAGAATTATCTTTTTTCTTTGAGATTTTATTTATTACTTTAGGGAGAGGGAAGGGATGGAGAAAGAGGGAGAAAAACATCAATGTGTGAGAGAAACTGATCAGTTGCCTCTCGCACACACACCAGCCAGGAACCTGGCCTACAACCTAGGCATATGCCCTGGCCGGAAATCAAACCTTTTCCTTTGCAGGATGATGCTTAACCAACTGAGCAATGCAGATCAGGGCTATCTGTTTTCTTGCTGGTTAAGTGACATTAAGGACAGGCAGACCCAAATCAGTATTTAAGAGAGAGGTAGAAAAGGAGATCTAACCAGGCTCCGTGATTGCTATGCAAATACTTAACCAATATATATTGCTGTGGAAACTAAATATTGATGAAAC